>SSNS01001079.1:22523-55566 GCA_006937985.1 Aphyosemion australe
CCTTCGCCCAGCCGGCAGCCTCCACCCAGCCTGCAGTCTCCACTCCTGCTGCCTTCATCCGTCCCGCTGCCTTCATCCGTCCCGCTGCCTTCACCCAGCCTGCAGCCTTCACCCAGCCTGCAGCCTTCACCCAGCCTGCTGTCTCCACTCCTGCTGCCTTCATCCGTCCCGCTGCCTTCACCCGTCCTGCTGCCTTCACCCAGCCTGCAGCCTTCACCCAGCCTACTGTCTCCACTCCTGCTGCCTTCATCCGTCCCGCTGCCTTCACCCAGCCTGCAGCCTTCACACAGCCTGCAGCCTCCACTCCTGCTGCCTCCACACAGCCTGCAGCCTCCACCCAGCCTACTGTCTCCACTCTTGCTGCCTCCACACAGCCTGCAGCCTCCACCCCTGCTGCCTTCATCCGTCCCGCTGCCTTCACCCAGCCTGCAGCCTTCACCCAGCCTGCAGCCTCCACTCCTGCTGCCTTCATCCATCCCACTGCCTTCACCCAGCCTGCTGTCTCCACTCTTGCTGCCTCCACCCAGCCTGCTGTCTCCACTCTTGCTGCCTCCACCCAGCCTGCTGTCTCCACTCTTGCTGCCTTCACCCAGCCTGCTGTCTCCACTCCTGCTGCCTTCATGCAGCATGCAGCCTCCATCTGTCCTGCAGCCTCAATCCAGCCTGCAGCCCAACCATCCACCTTCTCATCCCAAGCTACAATCTCTGCTACTTCTATGCCACAGCCATGTTCATCCACAGCATCTGCTTCATCTGAGGTCAGTAAAAACAGAAACTTATTTTTAACAATAATTTTGTGACATTAATTGTCATTGAGGTTTTTATGCTCTTTCTAAGTTCCTAAATGTTTAATTTCTTTTCTCATGTGATTCCCCAGGCTCAGGATGAGAGGGGTACACCAGGTATAGACAGAGTCGACAGATTGGCAGAGTACCTGGTTGAGCTACGGAACCAGTCCTCTATAGCCCTCACCAATCAGCAGGTCCGATGTTTGTACTTCTATGTCTTTCATACATGTCCACACTTGCATTTTCTTCTCTTTTCTTTTCTCACATGTCTGTGTTCTCGGTCTGCGCTCTCTCACTCTCAGGTGGCCAGCATTGTTGGATTGTGGCAGAACCTTCTGGACTACGACAAGCAAAGGGTGGTGTTTGCAGCCAGATATCAAAGCAGCTTGAAAACGGGGAGATTCAGGTCTCCGAAAAAGAGACAGGAGTTCACGCCTGGGGTGGACAGTGTAAAGCGCCATGCTCTTACCACTAAAGCACCACTTTCTCAGTGGCCAGACTGCTGTCGCCTAAGTGGAAAACATTTTCCTTAGGCTCTGTGCCATCCACCGTTGTCCTAAGAAGAAGGGAACAGGCACAGTTTCTCGATGGGACCTCATCTTAGACGACTACCGGAGAATCAGGAGTCGTGTTCTTGGTAACTCGGCTGTGATGGAGCAGACAAACCTTCAACTGGTAGATGTGTGCTTCACCACTCTTGTGCAGTGGCACAACAGTAGGGTGAAGAAGCAGGACAATGTGGTGGTAAAGCAGGGGCTGAAACTCCCTTGTCGGCGGTCCGAGGCAGCTGACCCTCTCCTGGCTGGAAAAAAGACCCCAGAATCTGCACCGCCCGAGCCTGGCCCTGCAATCCAGTACCCCATGCCTGCCCGCACTGTGGGCGAAGCAAAGTTGAAGAGAAAGGTTTCACCTGCTGCTGCAACACCAATTGCCATGAAGCCACCTTCCCAGAGGCAGATCTTCCATGCTGCTCCGCCCTCCGCCCCTCAGCTGCTGATACTGGCCCCAGTCAGTTCTCAGGTTCCCTTTCTGTTTGCTGCCCCACCGGCCCTGGCTCGTCCTTCTCTTGTTCCCACCCCTGTGACCCCTGCTAGGAAACTAACCCGTAAAGTGCTGCATAACACATGCAAAAAATGTGGACAGTATAGAACAGCAGAAACAGGGCACAGTCAGTACAAGGGGAGAGTGTACTGCCCGTCAGTAGAGACTGTCACAAAAGAACAGTGGCTTGAGGCCATGAAAAAAAATGTGACAGATGGACCGTAATGCGGCCCTGTGCCCTCAGCACAATGTCGTTACATTTACTTTAGTTCTGCAAGTTTACACTCATCGTGTTGTTACTTTGTAATATGTGTTTATATTTCATTGTTGGTAATAAATGTTGAATGAATGAATGATTGAATACATGAAAGAATGATGACTACACTAATCTACTTTAATAAAAGTTAAATAAAAGTTTGGTAATGAGTAATATATGGTTTTCAGTGTTTGTTTGCACAATATAGACACAGACATACAAATATATCAATACTGTAAAGCTAACAATCGGTGAACTCACAAATAAATCCATTTTGAGTAATACTTTTCTTTTATCAGTGCATGTGTAATACATTAATATTTTGATGTTGGTGGGAATCGAACCAGGAGCCTCGGGGTCAACATAAATTCATATGAAAATATTAAAAAAACATTTTTTTAATGATTTACATTTAGTATATAACTTAAAAACCACGGTCATGTTGAATTGATTCATTAATTGAATATATAAAAATAATTTCTTCTCTTTTTCTCTCTTTTTCTTCATTTTTTCTCCTTTTTTCTCCTTCCCCCTTCTTCCCCTTCTTCCCCCTTTTTCCTTCCCCCTTCCCTCCCCTTAACAGACTATTCTTCCCCAGCTTTGGCGCAGGAGGTAGAGCGGGTTGTCCAGTAATCAGAAGGTTGCAGGTTCGATCCCGGCTCCGGCCAGAGAATGCTGCTGTGTGTCCTTGGGCAAGACACTTAACCCACCTTGCCTGCTGGTGGTGGTCAGAGGGACTGGTGGCGCCAGTGCTCGGCAGCCTCGCCTCTGTCAGTGCGCCCCAGGGCAGCTGTAGCTACGTTGTAGCTCATCCCCACCAGCGTGTGAATGTGTGTGTGAATGGGTGGATGACTGATTGTGTTGTGAAGCGCCTTGGGGGGTTGTAGAACCCTAAGAAGGCGCTATACAAATACAGGCCATTTACCATTTACCATTTACCTGACTTAAATGAATGAGTGACTAACAGGCATCTGCAGCATGTGATGCTCTCCTGAAGAGGCAATCTAAATCAGGTGTGCTGAAGCAGAGACATGGAAAACTTGCAGGACAGTGTGTCCTGAGGACCAGGGTTGAGAAACACTGGTTTACTGAACACCACACAGTCAGTCTGTTGACCCCATCTCTGTAGTCTGACTCATACCCCCTTTAGATGAGTCTAACCACGGTAGTGTCATTCACAAACTTTATGATGGTGTTTGAGAGATGGGTCGGGGAACAGTTGGATGTATAGAAAGTGAACAGGAGGGGACTCAGAACACATCCTTGTGGAGAGCCAGTGGTGAGTGTGATGGTGCTGGACAGGTGGGGTCGAGTCTGACAAACTGTGGTCTATTTGTCAGTCCTTAATCCAGAGGCAGATGGGGGTGGAGAGTCCCAGGTGAGACAGTTTCTGGACCAGGATCTCTGGGATTATGTAATTGAATGCTGAGCTGAAGTCCAGGAAGAGAATTCTTACATAGCTTTCTTGGTGCGTCAGATGAAGCAGAGACATGGAAAACTTGCAGGACAGTGTGTCCTGAGGACCAGCGTTGGGAAACACTGGCCTAGCGGACCGGGAGAGCGGTACTGCGGCAGCCCCCCCATTGCACTCTGAGTGTTTCTGTTGGAGAAATGAGTGGTTAATAAGCATGCATGCACGCACGCACGCACAAACACACACACACACACAGACACACACACCACTCAATCGAAGGAGCAAAGAAACAGCAGAACACTGGAAGATGTTTTCTCGACTTTGTTAAACAGCAAAAAAGGGGGAGGACGTTTTTCTGAAAGAGGCAAGCAGCTCTGAGCCGTATTGTTTTGTATTGGATTGTGAGTGACCGAGCCAGCTGTAGGTATGGCCTAGACTAGGCTGCAGTCCAGTGCAGTGCAGCCACGTAATAGGGTGTAATGTCACTGGATGCCGCTTAGCCATAAGCAATGGCTGATTTAAAATAAACGTAGTGAAGAGGGCACAGTAATGATGGGTTTAGGCTGAATTTTTTAATTTTTAATAAAATGCACAAAAATGCCAAAAACATGTCTACACACGTCTACAGCTCTATTAGTCACTCATGTACATACTTTTCAGTAAAAAGTTGATTTCGGGGTGACTTGCTCTTTCAGTGACAGACTGCATCCTAAGTGCAAGAATCGTAGGTCCTTCCTCCCATGCAGAAGCTGTTCAAATTTACAACCACTACTGCTCCCATAGAACCAGTAAATAATCTCTTTTGCATCCCTTCATTTCCTTCATTTCTGAAACTTTTTGTGATTTGCATATTTTTCTGTTATCATTCTACCCGCACACATTCATGACTGCTTTTGCAGTGTTATCCATTTATGTGTTACATTCCCTGTAAATACTCTGCCAACTTTCATGAATCTACACTATATTTTTATTTCTTAAAATGTGTATATGTTCAGTATTTTTGAATGTTTGAGTATTTTTGAATATTTTAAGTATTTCTGTGTTATATTTTCTTGTATTTTACACTTTGATTTTTAATTACTCTTTATTCTTTAATGTCAGGAACTGCACCTCAGCACCTGTCATGCTGTGTGCTGTCTTCCCCTCTCAGTGTTGATTGAATTCACCTGCCCCTGATTATCCTTCACACCTGTTTCCTTATTATCCTTGTGTACACCCTGTGTGTTTCTCAATCTCAAGGAACCTCTACTACTAAGCAACTAACCAACCATAGATAACTGCTTTGGATTTAAATAAACATTTTACATATAAGCCCAATAGCTACAATTAGTTGACTTACATTTAAAGTGGAAATTTGCCCCAAAGTAGCTGCTGCTGGCTCCTGATCACATCTGTTTGAAAATACCGCGCTGCATTCTGGGAAATGTTTGACCAAGAGAAGGCACCAAGGCACCTCTCGTGTATCCTTGCTCAATTAGCTAAACGGCTAACAAACGGAGGACAGATGCCTTGGAAGCACATGAACATTGGAACCGATTGGAATGCGCCTTGGCGGTTCCTGATGACGTTTCCCCACTAAGGGATAATAAAGGTATTTTCTAGTCTATTCAAAAGTAGAATTTTCATACGTTTGTAGTTCCATTCACCCACCTCCCATAGGCACATCCCAGTCCTGCCACATATGATGTGGACCTTATTATTCAGGTGTTGTTCAAGAGAGAGGAGCGCTTGGGTAGAGCAGCCGTGTCTTTTTGACGGAAACTGCCATTCATACCACAACAGGGTGGAGAACGGAAAGACATGCCCATATTCTCTGACGCTTTCTCTTCTGTTTCTTTTCGCTACAAACGACTGCATTTACAAAAGCCAGTAGCTAAAAGCTGCTTCTCCTCCATTTCATACTTCTGTAGAGCATTAGCATGAATAAAACGCTAAAATAATCTAGTTGCAGTCGTGTAAATAGTGTTCCTACAAGATTCAGCGTTTAGTCTGAGACTAGTCTAGGACTAAAAACTGTCTTTAGATGTGAGCTGATTATCTTTTGGAGTCTTTTCAAAATCTTTTCAAAGTCTGTAGGTGTAAGCCCAGCATAAGTGGACCACTCAGAAGTGAAAGCAAAAATCATATCCTTTTTATTCTTGCTGTGATGAGGTGCTGTGTGAGCAGGAAATAGGGGTTTGCTGGTCAGCCAAACTCCTTTACTTGTAGTAACCCCAATCAACAATATTGTTACAGTGAAGGTCAGACTGAGCACAAACATAAAATGAAGGGCAGACAACTAAAGAATGAGTATCTGAAAGAGTCAGAGACTAAGTGTGCGTGCGTGCTATTCCATTACATAAGAATCTCTTTTTTTCTAAGAATGAATGTATTGCTGTTTAAAATTATTCAATGTTTGGACCAGAACATTTTGAGAACAAGTGGCTGTCTCTCCTTGACATGGTGAATATATACCACCTACTTCCTGCCCGCCCCCCATGCTTGCTGCTCTTTACTCCATATCCTTAGTTTCTGCAGTTTCCAATAGCAACCAGCTGAAGTAAGAAGGAATTTTGAGTTGACACATTATTATGAAAGACATCTCTTCTCCATTTCCACTGCATCCTGGCTCTGTAGATCATTGTGGAAGATGGTCTACATTTGTTCTCTCAAGCTCACTGACTTTCTCAGAGAGGAAGGAGCTCTGCAGGTGGACGAAAAAAGAGAGGGGAGGGCAGACTGTTGCACATGTCTGTTGCCATGGGGATTTTGGCGCAGTGACTATGCAGTAATGTGGCTGCAGAAACGGAGGATTTGTTTTCGCAAGGGAGGTTCATTGGGAAAAAAAAAAGAAAATAGTGAGCATGAGTTGTAGCTTCAGTCTCCAATTATGTGAAGGGGGCATTTATTTTAAAAAGAGAGTTAGTGCGGCTTTACTCAGAGCAAGGTGCTGCCTCTGAGACCTTTGATGTTTTCATACTACCTCAGCATCAAGATTAAGTTAGGGCCACCTCCATGAGTGGCTAGGAGAAAAATCTATTTCAATAAGGGAGAAACAATGGAGAGCTAATGGAGGCTTCATAATTGCATGTTCCCAAGATAAACGTGTCAATCAAATACAAGGCTTGCATGGAAAATAGTAATTTACTTCTCAAGAAGAGGAAGTCGCTCAGAATATTGCCATTATAATCACTGGAACAGATGAATTAATTCTAATTAATAATAAATAAACTCTCTCCTTAATTTGCAAGTTATAAAATTGAAGGTCTAGGCCTCATCAAAGTTGAAAATGGCTTTTATACTAATTTAATGTTATTTTTTCATTCAATTAATTTAATACTAATAGGTCAAATAATTTTTTTAAGTTAACAACAGGGCTTATGCAGGTCCCAGACACATACTGGATAACATCTTGAATATCTTAATTGTAAAACTTTTCACCCCTTTGTGCAACTCTACAAAATGAGCAGCACATTCAAAACTGTTTTCCAAAAGTTTAAAGGAAAAAGCATTAATATGCCCCTTAGTGTCATATTAGACTGTCTGAGCCAGAGGTTGAATTAATAGAGAATTTAGTGCTGACCAATATTCATAGACTGTCTAGGGAACTAAATTCTAAGCAGAATCAGATATGAGATTTTCAAACACATATTTGTCTGTAGCACATTTAAACCCAATTAAGCAAACAGAGAATTTTTGACAAGTTGTGCTGTTAATACATAAGCAAATATAACATGAATTGCCAAAATGTCCTTAAGTCTGTCTGCACTCAACAGATTAATGAATTTATAGGTTTCACCCAAATTTTTCTCTCGGTAAATTAAACCATGTTTACTTGCTCACTGTCAGTGCCTTGCAGCCTCAGAGTTAATTTTATTTTCTTTGAGGTCCCCAGTAGGTTTCAAGTACTGGGTGGTTTAAATTTTTTGTAGTTGCAGTAAATTGAAAGCAGGTTAACTATTGCTGACAATATTCAAAAAAGTTGGCAAACTGTTAAAGGTAATGTTGGAAAAAATTACAAAAAAAGCAGACTGACTTTTACACAAGTACATTTGTCAATTTGAATCACACTGCTAAAAAGTGAACAAGAAGTAAACGGAAGTTTTTACAGGTACTTATGTACTTTTGTGGAGCTGCCCTTCAATCCTTGTACTGGGTACAATGACAATTAAGGCTTCCAATTCAATTTCAAATAAATGCTTGAAACAATTGAAAAACATTCAATTAGTCTTGGTATTTTCAAAATGTTGAAAGTATAAAAGTATTACATAACTAAAACATTTTATTAGATTTGTCAAATGCAAATAACAATGCATCACCAATGTTAGGTGTTTGAAAATCTTGAAAAACAGATCTTTAAGGTGTCAAACAGTTTTTATGACAAAATGTACTTTAGGGATATGTTTTTGCTTTAAGTTAATGAAAACTCATATACTCTAAAATGGTACCCCCAAGGCACATTACAACACAACCAATCATTCATCCATTCTCACACACATTCACACACTGGTGGTGATGAGCTGCATTGTAGCCACAGCTGCACTGGGGCCCATTGATGTAAGTGAGGCTGCCATACACAAGAGTCACCGATCTGAGCAGGACACAAACCAGCAACCCTCCGGTTATGGCGTGGGCACTTAACTCCTCGTCTTCCGCGTTGCTGTCAGAGTCTCAGCCACCTCCTACTGACCAGTTTTCATCAGCTTTCCCCTCTCTGTCCGAAGCAGCATCATTTCTAATGCCAGTTTCACTGAGAACATTCTTCTAAAAGCCATTTTAGTAGCTACAGTATTTTACACAGAATATGACCAGAGAGTGACTGTGTGAACTAGAAAATTGGATGCTTGGCAACGGTGATGCTGTCCGTCATCTGCGGGAAAAATTTACCATGTAAATAATGGAGCCATCAGACTGAGTTTGTGGGAGACGGAGACAAAAACAACCATATTTATTCTTTGATACAATATTTTATGGAAATAACAACATGGAAATAAAAAACCCACATAAATAGGAAAAGTCAGGAATCCAGGGCAACGTGAGGTCCAGCTAAGTAAAGTTATTACATATCAAAATATGAAAACAGTCAAAATGAGTGCCTTGGGAGTTCTATTGTTAAAGTGCAGACTAGATATGAACAAAATCACCTTTTCACAACTGTGGAGATAAATTCCCCAATAGCTACACTAGTGTTGTCAAAAGAACCAGTACTTTGGTACCAACCCGGTACTACAAAAATGTAAACGTCACGATACCAAGATTTCGTAGGTACCGGTAGTACCGAGGACCCGTCTAAACCCGGTCCTTGATGCGCATGATTCGCGCATTTACTGGGCGCGTGCAGTCGCTTCTAAAGCAACACCGCAGAACACAGTCATGGCGAGCAATGGACCAGCTGATGTGGTAAATAAAGTTCATTAACAGAGAACCCCCGCCCCGCTCTCACGGAAAACCCCGGCCAGCTCTCATGGAAAACTCCGACCCGCTGTCACGGAGACCGACAGGAGAGACGCTTCGCTCCAGCAGCACCTCCCGTTCTCATGCTTTCTTGTATTTTTAATTCCAAAACTTGACAGGATGTCCCACAGACCCCTGAATCCCTCTGTCAGCGCTTGTCATCAGGAACGTCCTGACACGACGCTCACCTCCGCTGATCAGTGGCGTAGGAGGTGGATTTATTGCGACATGACCGTTCAGACTAGTCGCTTTACAAAAAATTTGCATATGTGTCATAATCAGTACTACATAGAGTGTGGTGTGAATACACCATCGTCTTTATTAACTATTTAAATCTCCTATACGTTTAATTAGGGTAACAAACAAACAGGATGACATAAAGGCGTTGACTGCTCACAGACCAGAGTTTTTCTTTTTTTAATGATTGTAATGTGTTTCCAAAAGATTAACAACAATGTATGGCTCAGTCAGTGTTTATGTCCTTAAAATCAGTTTGTCAAAAAAGCTGTTCTAACTAGAGGTTCTTGTCTGGATAACCAGCAGGTTTACAAAAATATATGAACAAAAACACATTTTGATTAAGATAAAGTGAATTAAAAACATGTTATGATAGTAGTACAATAGTAATTCAATTAATTTTCTTATATATAGCACTGATTCACAAAAGATATAATCTCAAAGCACTTTACAGGAAAATTAATGTTTTTATTGGTAAATTTAGTCTAAGTAAATTTTTGTTGGGTACCGAAATTGGTACCGAGAACCGAATACTGAAATTTTGGTACCGTGACAACACTACTACACAGGTAGACTAGGTGTTAGCATTTACAGTCCAGGGGAGGAGGGTTCTGGACTTGACACTACCTGGATGGGGAGGAGCTGTGCATGATGTTAAAAACACATCAAAATTAGTATACAGATTCAAATTCAACAATCAACAATCTGACAGAGGAGATCTTATTAAAAGGTGAGTAACACCATGGGTGGAGACTTGTTTCAAGCAAAAATACCTGCAAAAAAGACATAGCCTGGAGGACCAAAAGAGCGGCATTGAGGCAGTGGGTGTTTCTCAATCTCAAGGAACCTCGCCTTGATGCCTTGGTCCCGCTCCGGTTGCCTAGGAGATACGTCATCAGGAACCGCCAAGGCGTGTTCCAATCGGTTCCATTGTTCATGTGCTTCCAAGGCATCTGTCCTCCGTTTGTTAGCCGTTTAGCTAATTGAGCAAGGATACACAAGTGCCTTGTTGCCTTCTCTTGGTCAAGAATTTCCCAGAATGCAGCGTGGTATTTTCAAACAGATCTGATCAGAAGCCGGCAGCAGCTACTTCGAGGGCAAATTTCCAGTTTAAATGTAAGTCAACTAATTGACCTTTCGCCGAGCCCCGCCCCCCTTAGTTACTGTTGCCAAGTCCGACAATAAGTGGATCAAATACTGCAGCTCCGCAGATTTCCGCGATGGAAAGAAGTAGACAGATGCGTGTCAGTGACATTTTTTGGAAAAATTCCTCCTCAATATCATCCAGATCGAGGCAAAAAGGGTTACAGTATGCAGTGGAGGGATATATTAGTGTCGGCTCCACTGAGCGAAACGTAGAAGGGAACAAGGAGTTTGGAGTTTCAGAAGAAGGCGGAGTCCGGGGACGCGAAGATCTGTGAGCGGTGGCGGCGATGCGGTACCCCTGTGAGTTGTCAGATGTCAGCTGTCAGATGATCTGAGCTGCAGGCAGCTCTAAAAGCTCCCAGTGCTCTGCATTGCTCCAGTTTATCATCTCAGCTGGTTCTGTTAACAAAAAGAAACTTAAGCCCGTGTTTACTTTCATTTTCAATATAGTTGCCGGCCGGAGCTCGGCATTAATTCATCACGTGATCATGACACCACCCGCTGTTGCGCCAAGGCTTAATGTGCGTTTATAAGACACACGGTTGACATAATATTACGCTGATTTGCTGGCGCGTTGTGTCTATAAAGGGTCTTGGATAGTCTGGGAGGCGGACCTCCGCCCAGCCGGGGGCGGGGGGAGCACTCATGCTTGGCTGTTGCTGGTTGAGCTCGATGAGGAGGTTCTGAAGGGAAACGAAGGAGACACGACTACTATCGAGGCTAATGCTATAAATTAGGCTTACGCCTGCTGCACACTGAAAGCATCAGCGGCGCGGAACGGCAGCGGAACGGTTTACTCGCAACAACAACAGTGCACACCGGGAGAGGCAGCAGCGAAGCGGCTTCACCGCAGCGCTTCTCGCTCGACTCGCGAGATCACAAGATCCCTCGAGACTTCAAAGGTCACGGTTTGTTTATGACGTCCGCCATTAAACCAAAAAGAAGGAAATCACGTTTGATATCGCTGTTTGATGTCATATATAATGTTTTTACTCACTACTGCCAGGATTAAAGCCATGAAAAACACACCGCTGCACTTCTCGAACGATGCGGTAGTAAATAAGCCGTGAGGTCACACGTATAGACGTAATCTACATAGATATGAAACCGCATCGCTGTAACAGACTTTTATTTTGAAAATTACCGGGCATTTTACACTGAAACCGAGTGTGATTTCCTGTCTAGTCCCAAGTTAACTGCGGAAATTGACGCATCCCAGAAGCGGCATGCGGCAAAAATAGAACCCGATCCTATCTTTAGCGGCGCTGCGTTCCGCTTCTGGGACGCGTCTGGAAATTGCCGTGTTGCGGCTGGTTTGTGACACCCCATAGACTATAATGAATTCTATTTGAAGCGGCGACGTTCCGCTGCCGTTCCGCACCGCTGATGCTTTCAGTGTGCAGTAGCCTTTAGCTTCATCATCTTGTTTGGAGTTGTCGGATAGTAACGGTTGCTATGATGTGTGATTGGACAATAGCCGTTCTGGGGGCGGGGCTGGCGAAAGGCTAATTGTAGTTATTGGGCTTATATGTAAAATGTTTTTTTAAATCCAAAGCAGTTATCTATGGTTGATTAGTTGCTTAGTAGTTGCAGCTTTGGTGGCTAGCAGGTACTAACTCACACATTTGATTTAACCAATAAATACACAATTAAAACACTAAAAGACTCAATAAACATCTATATTGTAACTTAAAATTACTATTATGGGCGGGACGTAAACATAGCACGTAAGCAGGGGGTGGGCTCTGGCCGGCCGCAGCCACGTGGGGTAAGTCTGTTCCATTTAACCATTTTCTTTGACCAAGGAAGGACAGTGTCTTCGTAAGCAAGGCATCTGGCCTGGCAAGGCAGTGCCTTGGCAGGCAAGGCGAGGTTCCTTGAGATTGAGAAACACTCAGTGACTGACAGCACCCCCCCCTTAACCACCCACCCACCCCACCCCCGTGCGCTCTCTGAGTTTCTCAGTTGGAAAAACACGTTGTTAACAAGCTCCTGCACACGAACACACACACTAAGCAGACTTACCGCTCAGGAGAACGAGCAGACTCAGAAGCACCAGCAGACTAGAGGATTTCCTGTCCACCGCGATCATTACAAAAAAGGGGGAGGAGGTTTTATCAATGAGGCCAGCAGCTCCAAGCCCTAGCGTGTCATATTGGCAGGTGCGTGGTTGCGCCAGGTGGAGGTGCTGCCATGACTCAGCTGGAGTCCAGTGCAGCGCAGCCATGTAGTACGGTAGAGACGTCACGCTGCAGCTCTATAGCAATCAGCTGTGGCTGATTCTAAATCAGTGTGGAGTAGAGTTTTAACCTGAAGATGGAGATAGAATTACGGTTTTGGGCTGACATATTAAATTTTAAGTAAGTTGCACTAAACTGCCACAATAATGATTACACATGTCTACAGCACTATTAGACACTCATCTATACAGGTTGTCAGCAAAAAAAAAGTTGATTTAGGTGGAACTCGCGCTTTAAACATCACCTGCTTTTCTGCAAAGTTAAAACAAGAATTCAGTAAAGAAAGCAACTATTGGACTACCCATTTCTCTGTCTTGCAGAACCGCAGCATTTCCACACTTCCCTGTGTCCTCCATTAACACACGTTTATGCATTTTTCAGCAGAACACACCGGAAGTGAGAAAGATTCGGCGCTCAATGAGAAACAGCCTGCTGCTACAGCTTCAATTGTTGGAAAAACTACCAGGGTCCTAAAACGAAAAACACCATTTCAACTAGCAGAAAACAAGAAATGATGGGACGTAGAAAGAGGACAATCCAGGGTGAACATCTGCATTTCAACTACAGAAACAGATGCTATGGTTGCTATCTTTCGTTTGGACAGGTAATTCTTGCTTCTAATTGTTTTTATTATTTTTATTTGGTCATAAAGATTGAATTGGATTGTAGCTTTGTTTTATACTTGCGCATGACTTTATTTGCCCCTTTCTTTGTTAGCACAATTAGCACAATATGCTAATGCTACACAAACAGTTCTGATGCTGGTGAAGGTTCTCAGTCATCCAGGTCATGGTAATCCAAATTGGGTTCGAATGAAGGCAACTGGACTTCTTTGGTTTCTTGAAGACAATTCGCTTCTCATCCGAGGAGCTTTGTCAATACTGGAATATGGAAGGGTTGATCAACTGTTTACATGCGCATCAGAAAACAGAACTTTTTCCCTAAAAATACTCAGGTCGGTCTTTTAAAGTGCATGTAAACGCGTTAGTCTGGCTGAAAGTGAACTTCTAATCAGGCTGAAGCACCCAGATAATGCGGTAGTTATCTGACTTCATTCTGCATGTAAACGGGGAAGCCGAGCTGACCCAAGTGGACACTCACGTTCCGGAAGTGACGCGGCCGCAGTAGCGCTAGTCTGATAATATCACCGCCACAACGTAACACACGTAACACACGTAACAACATCTAACAGCGCAGTACGTACCAATAAGCTGTGCTGCAGCGTTGTTGTCCATTCTCTTCATCCACGGTGCATACCCTGTTTCAATTCCGCCTCATTTACTCCCGCCAGTGTTTGTTTGCAAGTTGTGTTGCTACAAGCTAACCGGAACAATGCCCGCCATGAAAGGGTGCATGTCGCCCCCTACTGTATTGGAGTGGAACAAACTTCATTTGAGAGGTCGGTTTTCTAATGCGCATGTAAACGAGGATAAAGATTTGCAGCTTATTATCATAAGATCGACCTGGATTGACTTAGATGTTGATACTGCACATGTAAACGCACTGTGTAGCTGTCTGTTGTTGCTTAACGAGCAGAAACAGCCTGTGAAAACCCCTCCTCCCTACCTCCTGATGAGTCGTTAGCATCGTTAGCCTCTATTGTGTGGGAGTCATGTTGATCAGATGCAGGAGGGTGTGAACTAGACTGAAACTGTTTTGGGATTTGGTTCAAAGCTGCATTATAGCTGCTGGAAAGTTGAAACCTGAGTCCACCTCCTCTATTTGATGAAGGTTTTTCATGTTTGACATAGCTAGCTTAACCCCTCTCCCAAACCATCTATCTTCTCTGTACAGAATGTGTACTTTGTCATCTTCAAAGGTGTGTCCCTTGTATGGAATGATGGTGCCTTTGCGCTTGTTGTCCTTTTCTTTGCTGCTGCTGTGGATTCCTTTCTATGCTTCTTTGTTGATTTCACAAAGGCCCAGTTAGGGTATCTGCAGGTCTGGAGAGCTTTCTTGATGTGTTTCTCTTCCTTTTGCTTTCCCTCAGTCTTTGTGGGAATATTCTCAGCCCGATGGTGTAAGGTCCTGATAACTGACATTTTGTGTTCCAGTGGGTGATGTGAGTCAAAATGCAAATACTGGTCTGTGTGGGTGGGTTTCCTGTAGACTTTGAAGTGGAATTATATTTTTATGCTGTCTGATTATGCCTTTAATCTTAGAATTTAGCATCTAGTTAATCTGATATGTTAATCACATTTTTTCCAGGTTTTATTGATACACATATGATTCATGTACTCTTATTGATTCTCATTTAACCATGATGTATGCATGTTTAGAAAAAAGGATTTAAGTTGCAGCTAGATTCATGAACATCCTTCCTTCAGGCCGGAGGTAATAAAGTAAAGCAAAGAATAAGTTTAGGGTGCTCTGGCCTGCACCAAGATAAGCCAGGAGTCATCATGGCTGCAGATGTATCCTCAAGGACCAGACAAGCTCAATTCAGGGCCAGATACCAAAAGAATGTTGGTTGCTAGGGAAACGAGAGTTACGACCTTGTCTGGTACCAGGCAGGGACTGCAGGAGGGAATATAAGCTGTGTAACTTGCAAATGCAAGTCAGATTCTCCATTATATGCTGGGAGATGGGAGAATCTCCCCGAATATACATCGGGTTAAAATTAAGAGTACCGTAAATCCTCTAATACAGGCCCGGGCCTTTATTTACTCAAGCGCATCCTGGTTCAGGCCTTTATTGGAAGGAGGCCAGAATTAGAGGCAGGCCTATATTTCAATTTGAGCAAAATAAACTACCAGTAGAATGAATAAAAACAAGATTTTGTGTCTATTTGAGCAGTGACTGAAGTCTCACGTGCAAATCAAAAGTGATGATTGCTGGGTTTCACTCACGTGACCCTGCCGCCACGCTGAACTCAAACAGTGGACAGGAAGTGTTTTGCTCTACTATAAAACACAGCGTGACGGATGAAAGTGAGTGTTCTAAACGAGCTGGCACAGACACGATATCTTCCTTTAGGTTATGACTCATTTAATTTTAAAAGTTGGACTTTTAATACATGCTGGAGGATTTACCCAACGCTGAAGCGATCGACACAACAAACTATCTCGTGTGGCAAATCTCATATTACACTGCAAACCAAAAGCCTTTTATGAGTCTGAAAGCCTATTTTATTTCAGGTTGGTTAACAGTTTAGAGATTCGGAGAAGCTTTAAATGACCGTTGTCTTGTTTATGCTCGTGAGATGTGCTATTTTAGTTACGTAATTAACTCGTAATGATAGCTAATGCTAACGGTGAGTACGTGCTAGGATCTACTTATAACTAACGTTTTAAGCCTTTTTAAATACACATTTCTGGTACATTTGTTTGATTTTATTAAGCTATTAATGCCACGCTACAACACTGAGCTAACTGCTAAAAACATTAGCACTCTAAAAGCTATTTGCGGTGAGGACACATGAAAACAGTATCAAACTGTTTACCTGCTGTTTATGTAGCTGCGTTTCCAAATAACTGTTCAATAAAACGCCATAAAAACCTTTAGTAAGCCCTTACCTGTGATGAAGTGATCACTGCAAACTAGCATTTTCCATTCTGTTTCTGCTCATCTTGCAGCCGAAGATTATGATCCACTAGTTCGCTGTTACCGTAAAACCTGGTATACGTGCGCCTCGAAAAATCAAGTGAGGGCTCACTTTACCGTCGATCTCCGGAAAAAAAAAACCCACACACACACACACGCTGTTTCTAATAGTAGCCCCGGCCACTAATAGAGACCGGCCTGTATTTATCCCCGCTGACAGCGAGACCGGCTAATATAGGAGACCCGACCGGTAATGGAATACAGGCCAATATTAGAGGATTTACGGTATGTAATAAAGAGTGAAGTTGATTGCAACTAGGCTGTCTTATGGCTCGTCTTCTTGGTTTGGTCAGATGATTTGAAAGAACCGGAGAGTGGGAAAAGGGGAGTCAAATGCGGAGAAGCTCAGCAGCAGCAGTCGGGGCCGAAAGGAGTGACGGCAGACGAACTTCATGATACATCATATCCTCTGAGCAAAATACAGCAACAACATTTTTTCCCCGTGACAACTTCTATGCTGAGACTTCCATCCTCTTCAATTTGCACAGCACAGTCCAAGAAAGGCAGTGTGTTGTTGTGTGCGTCCTCCCTGGTGAACTTGATGTTCTTGTCCATGGCGGTAACGTGCCCTGTTGGAGCCTTCTACTTCCTGCGTAAGAATTTTGACCCATGTGTCGTCTACATACCTGAACCAATGGCTTGGTGTTGTTCCATTGTAGGAGTTCAATGCTCTGGTTTCCACTTCCTCCATGTAGATGTTGGCGACAATATGTGATAATGGGGAGCCCATGGCACATCCATGTTTCTGCCGGTAAAACTTGTCATTGTGTTTGAAATAGGTGGTGGAAAGGCAAAGGTCCAGGAGGGTGCAGATCTGGTCTGGAGTCAGTTTCGTCCTCTCGTTTATGGATTCATCTTGTTCCAGCCGTTTCCTAACCATTTCCACTGTTTCAGCTGTGGGTATACATGTGAAGAGTGAAGTGACATCAAACGAGACGATGGTTTCACCTGAAGCCAGTTTGAGATCTTGAACTTTCTTGGCCAAATCCACTGAGTTCTGTATGTGATGTGGGGTTTTCCCAAACAGCGGGGCCAGGATGGTGGAGAGGTGTTTTGCAATGTTGTATGTGACCGAGTTGATGCTGCTGCTAATGGGTCTGACTGGTGTTCCTTCCTTGTGGATTTTTGGAAGACCATATATACATGGGGTGGCTGCTCCTGTATAGAGTGGTCGATAACTTTGTCCTTTAGCAGTTTCTGTAAATGGTCCGTGATTTTCTTCTTGTATCCACTTGTCGGGTCCCTCTTCAGTGCTTCATACATGGTGCTGTCGCTCAGAAGTGTGATGACTTTGTTGTGGTAGTCTGTGGTATTCAGAATAACCGTACAACATCCCTTGTCTGCTGGTAGAATTGTGATGTTCTGGTCTTTGCTGATGATGTTGCAGTAACTAGTCGGGGTTTTTTTTTGCCTAAAAAAAAACAGTTTATTTTGAAAAAAGAAACCCAGTCTGAGTTTGAGTTTCTTCACAAGGTTATCTATATGGGGCTTGAAGGAGAGGGAATCATCGAGCCAGTCACCAAGGTATTTGTATGTTTGGATTGATTGATGGGAAACAGATATTGAAGCGATCTGTTACAGATGGATTGTAGTTAATCTGTAGTTTAGTGGTATTTTATGTATAAAGGGGGATGAGAACAATGAAATTCCAGCAGCTTAGCTGAGCAGTGCCGCTCCGCTGTAGACCTCGATCTCTGTGGAGTGAGGCAGAGCCACGCCCCCACATTGATGCTCAGAAGACAGAGCAGGATGCTGGCTTGTCAGGAGCTGAGTAAGCAGGTTCCAGCCACAGAGAAGAACAGGAGTCCAGCTAGACCACCTTTCCTTAGTCTAAAATACAAGTCCTTCTCAAAAAATTAGCATATTGTGATCAAGTTCATTATTTTCTGTAATGAACTGATAAACATTAGACTTTCATATATTTTAGATTCCTTACACACAACTGAAGTAGTTCAAGCCGTTTATTGTTTTAATATTGATGATTTTGGCACACAGCTCATGAAAACCCAAAATTCCTATCTCAAAAAATTAGCATATCATGAAAAGGTTCTCTAAACGAGCTATTAACCTAATCATCTGAATCAACTAATTAACTCTAAACACCTGCAAACGATTCCTGAGGCTTTTAAAAACTCCCAGCCTGGTTCATTACTCAAAACCACAATCATGGGTAAGACTGCCGACCTGACTGCTGTCCAGAAGGCCATCACTGACACCCTCAAGCGAGAGGATAAGACACAGAAAGACATTTCTGAATGAACAGGCTGTTCCCAGAGTGCTGTATCAAGGCACCTCAGTGAGAAGTCTGTGGGAAGGAAAAAGTGTGGCAGCAAACGCTGCACAACGAGAAGAGGTGACCGGACCCTGAGGAAGATTGTGGAGAAGGACCGATTCCAGACCTTGGGGGACCTGCGGAAGCAGTGGACTGAGTCCAGAGTGAAAACATCCAGAGCCACCGTGTACAGGCGTGTGCAGGAAATGGGCTACAGGTGCCGCATTCCCCAGGTCAAGCCACTTTTGAACCAGAAACAGCAGCAGAAGCGCCTGACCTGGGCTACAGTGAAGCAGCACTGGCCTGTTGCTCAGTGGTCCAAAGTACTTTTTTCGGATGAAAGCAAATGTTGCATTTCATTCGGAAATCAAGGTGCCAGAGTCTGGAGGAAGACTGAGCAGAGGGAAATGCCAAAATGCCTGAAGTCCAGTGTCAAGTACCCACAGTCAGTGATGGTCTGGGGTGCCATGTCAGCTGCTGGTGTTGGTCCACTGTGTTTTATTAAGGGCAGGGTCAATGCAGCTAGCTATCAGGAGATTTTGGAGCACTTCATGCTTCCATCTGCTGAAAAGCTTTATGGAGATGAAGATTTCATTTTTCAGCACGACCTGGCACCTGCTCACAGTGCCAAAACCACTGGTAAATGGTTTACTGACTGTTAGGGATTTCCTCAATCACCTAACTACCTGCAGCTGAAGAGATAAGAGACAGACAAATGAACCACACATTAACCATTTGCAAAGGGTGACAGACCAACTCAGAACAGAGTGTAGTATTACCCGAGCGGCTGCCAGTAAAGTTTGTTTAAAGAGTGAGATAAGGCAGAGCGTTTACAGACATGATAATGTGTGTGATCTCCTTCAGAGAGGAGGACACAGGAGTAAATTACATCAGCAATACAGGACATAGAAATTTCTATAACATAATCCCTCCTGTGGTATGGTATTTATACATAACATGCATGAAATTTCATCCACTTTCATAACTTGTCACCATTTTCTATGAAAGCTTCATTAATCATGACTTTAGGGAAGTGGGAATGGATAGAACCATGACAGGTGCTCATCATGAAAAACATAAACTCCAAGTCGGTACAAGGAGAGCAAAGCAATACACTGAAAACAAGCGTCAACAGTGGAATCAAAATAATAAACCTCGGTACAGAATGTGAAATCAGTAGAAGCAATCACATGATGGGAAATGACAGCATATGAAGCTGCAGCCGAGCTGCAGTCAGAGATCAGTACTACAATTCTAAAAACGTCATCCCAAGCATCGTTCCAGTAAAAAAGTAGAGTAAAAATCATTAATTAAGGGGCCTGCCTGACAGGCCTTATTGCTCTCCACCGGAAATTTGTTCTCTTTCATTTTATTCTTATTCTTCCGTATACATTAATACAGCCCGAACCGCAGTGTGCACCCCCACAAATCTTACATCAAATCGACCGGCTCGTTCGGGGGAAGGTGTACTATTACTGTAGCACCCTCAAGGACGAACGTAGGCACGATGTAGATAATAAAACAGGGTTTATTCTGGTCTTGGCAACCCGTGAGAACTTCTCACGTAAGAAAACAGAAAAATACACAATATTACAAAATATTCTTTTACATCACACCAATGAGCTATTACATTAACAAACCTCGTGAACTGACATCCACAAGGGGCTAAATAATTCTTTGTAGTCTTAGTATCTTCTTCTCCATCTCTTTCTCAGTTATTTCTTCTTTTTATTGTCATTTCTTTCTCTTACAAATGGAGCTAATTAACCAGCAGCTGCAACATGTGAGTCAGTAAGAGTGTCGCAGAAAAAAGAGTCGGGTGGAACCTAAACCCGTGAACAATTGTTCCCTCTATAGCTTGCCACTAGATGGCGTAAAAGAGTAAAAATCAGACGGCTAAATGACAAATGTGAAAGACTGTTACACTCCCACCAATCACTTGTGATTCTAAAGAATAAAGTAATAACTATGAACTAATGAACTTAATGAACATGAATCCTATTTTAAGCAGAGTGAGGTTTAGACTCTTCTTCCATTTCCAACAGAATGATCGTCTTCTGAATGGGTCTCTCCAGGTAAACAGGTTTGGATGTTCGTTTTCCATCTCTATCCAGGGTTGGATCACACATCAACAACTTCACCTTTCGCACTCTGCCATCCTTTCCAGGGTACACTTCAATGATCCTTGCCAGCTTCCACTGGTTACGTGGTGTTATCTCATCCTTCAGGAGAACAACATCATCAACCTTAGCATTCCTATGCTCTTTGGTCCACTTCTGTCTGCTTTGCAGATTCATCAAATACTCTCTTTTCCACCTTGTCCAGAAAGTGTTGGCAAGGAGTTGTACACGACGCCACCTTTTACGAAGATAAATATCTTCCTTCACAAACCTTCCTGGAGGTGGGGAGATTATTGTAGATTTCATGGTTAATATGTGGTTTGGTGTTAAAGGTTCTGGGTTCGATGGATCACATAGTTGGTCAGTAGTCAAAGGTCTGCTGTTAACCACAGCCATAACTTCATAAAGGAATGTCCTTAGAGAGGAGCTGTCAAGTTGTTTGGCTGATTGGTCCAAGATTGACATGAGCACACTTCTTATGGTGCGAATTTGTCTCTCCCAGACACCACCCATGTGACTTGACGCAGGGGTGTTCATGAGAAACTCACATTCCAGTTTTCCCCGCTTGGCTTGATCCATCTCCTTGAATGCAGCGACAAACTCATTTCTGGCGCCAACAAAATTAGTGCCTTGATCACATCTTATTTGGCAAACCAGACCTCTGATGGCTATGAATGCACGTAATGAGTTGATGAGGGAATCCGTAGATAAATCATCAAGCATTTCGAGATGCACTGCTCTGGAGCACATGCAGGTGATCAGCAAGCCATAACGCTTTAACTCTTTGCGGCCTTCTTTGACATAAAAAGGACCAAAACAGTCCATTCCACAGTACGTGATTGGCGGCGTAGTTGCCATCCGTTCTTCTGGAAGGTCTGCCATCTTCTGCAGCTCTGTGTGCCTTCTGAACCTTCTGCACTTCACACATTTATAGATATATGACGAAACAATCTTGCTGCATCCTAGAATCCAAAAGCCGTTAGCTCGAAGCGTGTTCATGGTTATCCCTCGTCCTTGATGGTATGTCTTTTCATGATAATGTTTGACCAATAATTCAGACACGTGACTGTGTCTTGGCAGGATCACAGGATGCTTGACATCAGAATGCAGGGCAGCATGTGTTAAACGTCCACCTACCCGAAGAATGCCTTGGTCGTCAAGAAATGGACATAACTTGTGTAACTTGTTGACTCTGTCTGTAGTTTGCATTGCTTCATGATGCTGCAAGGTTTTTCTTTCCTGAGAAAACGCTGTTTCTTGAACCATCTTTATTATTGATACCTCTGCTTCCTTTCTCTCTTGTAGATTAAGCACTTCACATGACCTTCCTTTGTGAGTCTTTACTTCCTTAACATAGCGCTTGAGTCTGGCAAAAGCCGTAATCACTCTCGACCAGTCGGAGAATTTGTGTAGGCGGTCTAGCAGTGACCTTTGTTCTTCCACTTGTATCTTGTGGACTTGAACCTTCTTGACTTCTGGATCACTGTGTGACAGATCTCCCACCTTAATGTCACCACTGGTTATGCTTTTTTGCCATAAAAGATCAGGGCCTTTGAACCAGTTCGAAGATACAAGTTGTTCTGCTGTGAGGCCTCTTGAGGCGTGGTCTGCTGGATTATCCTCAGATGTTACATAGCTCCACTGTGTTGTCTCTGTACTTTGTTTGATGCGTTCCACTCGGTTAGCGACAAACACGTGAAACCGCCTGGCTTCATTGCTGATGTATCCAAGAACCACTTTGGAGTCAGTCCAATACCTTTCTTCTGAGATTTCCATCTCCAATTCCTTCTTTAGCATGTCACCAGTGCGTACAGCAACAACAGCCGCTGACAAATCCAGTCGTGGAATAGTTGTTACTTTAGATGGTGGAACTCTCGATCTTCCCATCACCAAGGAGCAGTGGACTTCACCAGATGCGCTTACTGCTCTGAGGTAAGTGCACATATCGTATCCAGATGCACTAGCATCGGAAAAATGATGGAGTTCGTAATGCTGCGCCTTGAAGTTTGCAGGAATGTAGCATCTTTGAATCTTTACACATGCAAGATTTCCCAGGTCATGCAGCCATGCCTCCCACTGTGGTCGAAGACTGTCAGGTAATGTATCATCCCAGCTGAGTTTCTCTCTACACATCTGTTGCAAGATCTGTTTTCCCAGCAGAACGAACGGTGAGACAAATCCTAGTGGATCAAACACTGACGCCACTGTGGACAACACTCCTCTTTGGGTGAGTGGATTTTCCTTGACAATCACTCGGAATTGGAACTGATCTGATGCCACACACCACTGTACACCAAGTGCTCGTTCAATATTCACTGTTTCACCAAGCACCATATCTTGATCTTTTGCAGCTGCAGCGCATTCTTTCTCTGGAAGTGAAGCTAGAACTTGGGTGCTGTTTGAGATGAACTTGTGCAACTGAAGTTTGCCCATGCTGCAGAGTCTCCGTGCTTCCTTCACTAGCTTAATGGCTTGATCCTCGGTGTCAACACTTGCTAGTCCATCATCGACATAGAAGTTGGTTTTCAGGAACTTGACAGTTTCGTTATCAAACCTCCCTTCTCCTTCAGCTGCAAGGTGTTTGAGGCCATAATTGGCGCAACCTGGAGAAGATGCTGCACCAAATAGGTGTACTTTCATCCGGTAGACAGTGAATGGAGTGTCAAGGTTGCCATTTTCCCACCACAAGAATCGTAGGTAATCTTGGTCACTAGCATGGACATGGAACTGGTGGAACATGCGTTCAATGTCACACATGAGGGCCACTCTGCCTCTTCGGAAGCGACACAAGACTCCAAGCAGTTTGTCAGCTCTGGACCGGTCAGGAGATGATCATTTAGTGAAGTGCCTTGGAACTTGGCAGAAGCATCAAAGACAACACGAATCTTTCCAGGTTTTTGTGGATGATACACCCCATGGTGTGGGATGTACCAAGCCGGTGTCTTGTCAATGTCTTGGTCTGGGACTCTTTCAGCATCTCCATGGGCTATGATCTCACCCATGAATTTCTTGTAGTCCATGTAATATTGCTTATTCCTCTTGAGCTTCTTTTCTAAACATTTAAGACGATGAATGGCACATGTCTTGTTATCAGGAAGGTTAGGTCTTTCCCTCTTGAATGGGAGTGGCATCTCAAAATGACCATTTTCCTTTTGCCTAATGCCTTCCTTCATCTTGGCTAGAAATCTGACATCTTCTTGGGAGATGTTTACATCTTCTGAAGCTTTCTCAACAAAATCAGACTCCAACATTTTTAGGACATCTGTAGGAGAAATAACTTCCTTTATCTGAGTTCTGTAGACATAGTGAACCTTGTTGGTGAGGTTTGAAGGTGGCTGAATGTTAGGCAACACTTCCTTCACAATGACTTGGTGACTTACTCCGAAAGCATCTCCATAATCAAGACATGGATTTCCATAACCAACGATACTCCACCCAAGATCAGTCCTTTGTGCAAATGGCTGATTTTCCTCTCCGGACACAACTTGACGAGGAACAAGTGCTTGAGGACAGTTGTAGCCAATTAGCAGGCCAACGTCACAGCTTTGAAGTGGAGCAATCTCCTCTGCTATGCATTCCAGATGAGGCCATGCCTTGGCTGTTCCAGGTGTTGGAATGTGGTCTCGGTTTGCAGGTATGAAGTCTCTTGCATATGTTACTGGTAGGGAAATGGTCTTGTTTGAGTAAAACCCTCTCACTTGTAGACCTGAGAGCTTACAACAAGACACAACTGTGTCTTTTGAAGACATGGTAGTAAGCCTTAGCTGAGTTGATTCACCTTTTATATTCAGAGCTTGTGCCGTTTCTTCAAGAATAAAGGTTGAATCGCTCTGTGTGTCAAGGAGAGCGTACACAAGAACTTCACGCTCTGGCTCACCTTTGGCTGAGACCCATACTGGGATAATAGAGGATGTATGAGTGTCATCAACATTCTGCGTGACTCTGTTAGATGTTGCTTCACTTGTTGTTGGTGCGACATCATTATGTTGTGGAGCATCCGAGTTTCTTTGTCTTGTCCTGTCACCGTTCTTGGTTTGGAATTTCCTTGATCTTTCTTCTTTTGTACGGTTATCATGAAGACATGTTGGATGTTTTTTACCACATGTATCACAGGTTTCTCTATCTTCACAATCTTTAGAGCGATGTCCAGATTTCAGACAGCCAAAACATAACTTCTTGTCTTGAGCAAACTTTAGTCTTTCACCAATGCTCTCACTTATGAACTTCCAACATTTAAGTAGGCTGTGACCTGACTTCTCACAGTACGCACAACTAGTGCTGACAGTTCTTTCAGTCAAGTTAGTTGCTAGTACCTTCATTCCATGGCTTTTGTACTTTGGTGTCTTTACCCCTTCAATATCACTTGTTTTCAGAGCAAAAAGAGATGTTATGGGATTGCAGGCAATTTTCGCTTCACGTGAGATAAAATCTACAAATTGGCTGAAGCTTGGAAAAGTGTGGTTCTCCTCTTGCACTTCTGTGACCTTTCTGTTCCACCTTGAAGTGAGCCAATCTGGAAGTTTTGCAAGCATCTTTTGATTCTCATTGCAATCATTAAGCACTTCAAGTCCTTTCATTTGTGACATAGCAGTTCTGCAACAGCAAAGGAAGTCAGCAAACGCTTGAAGTTCCATACTGCCTTTGGAGCTTATCTTGGGCCATGCATCGAGTTTGTCTCTGAAGGCCTTGGCAAAGAGGAAGGGGTTCCCATACCTCTCCTCAAGAACTGCCCATGCTGCACAGTATGCTGATTCTGTGCCAAGTGGAAAGTAGCCTTCTATTGCTTTCCTTGCAGGTCCACTCACATACCTTCTAAGGAAATAAGTCTTTTCTTCAACTGGTATATTTTTCCTGTCGATCAGAGTCTGAAAGGAAATTTTCCAATCATTATATCTGATAGGATCGCCGCTGAATATTGCTGGCTCTGGTACTGGAAGACGACTTGCACTGAAAGACTCTGCAAGGACCTTGACCAGATCTGATGTGTTCACTTCGTTTGGTGATGTCACATTTTTTGACGAGGAACACAATTTGGTATGTTGGTCGTTGTTTTCAGACTTTACTTTAATTTCTTTGTTGGAGCTGTGAGGAAGTAGGTTGTGTATTTCTTCATCTGAACATTCACTTTGTTCGTACACTCGCTGTCGAGCCTTTGCTGCATTTAGCTTTTTTACTGTCTCAAGTCGCTCTACTTCTCTGCGCTTAGCTTCTAGTGCCTTTTGTCTTTGTGCTATTTCTGCTTCTTGTCTTTCAATCTCCTTCATGTGGATTTCTCGTTCAAGCAGAACTTTCAGAGCAGCTTCATTTGCTGCAACTTCGGCAGCTGCGTCTTGTCTTTTAGACGAGAGACTGCTGGAGTATCGAGAGGAGACCCTTGAACAAGAAGAGAACTTGGTATGGTGTGACTTAACACTCATCCTGTCTGAAGCTGCTAACTTAGATATAGACTCAGTATCCTTTAATTGTTCGTCACCTCTTTGACTTTCCACATCTGAGGCAACTGACTTAGACAAACATTTAGTCTCCTTCCAGTGTTCTTCTTGAATTTCTGCTCTACTTAAGCTCGAGCACTTTACTGCAGCTTCAGTAGGGATGGGTACCGGAACCGGTACTTTTTACGGCACCGACCGAATTCCGTCGAACCGACCGAACACCGGTTCACGTGACAAGAAACAGTGCCTTGTTTCGGTACCTGGCCTAACGAGAACTTGCAACACAGCAATTTGCCAAAATAGACAGCAGCGCCGGTGTTATGTCGATATGTGTTCCCCCCTCGAGAAGTGTTTCACCGGTGATTGAGTGGAAAGTCGCTAGTCGCTGCAGGCAAGCTGTAAACAGAGCAAGCAGCATGGCACAGAGGAAGAGCTCTAAAGTTTGGGTCCACTTTACTAAATGGGATGGCTATCTGGGTGATGAAGAAACCAGCAACAATGATATAAGTGAGGCATCATTGTCTTAATCTGCTCCAGCAGGTAAATAAACTGTTTAACATAACGTTATCTTGATATTTTAGCTCCTGTTCCGCTAATGGTGCGTTCGCTTTCTCCCCGGAACTTGGAAATTTCGACTAGGAGAAAGCGAACGCGCTATAAAGTTTGGCTTCACTTCACTAAATGCGGTGGGTGATTGGGTGATGATGAAACCAGCGACAACGATCTAAGTGAGGCATCATCATCTTAATGTGCTCCAGCAGCAAAATAAACGTTTATGTTTAAGATAGTGTTAGCTTGATATTTTAGTTATCATTAACATTGCTAATGGTGCGTTCACTTCCTCCTCGGAAATTCCGACTTCCGAGTAGGAAAAATCAACTGTTTGAAAAAGAACGGCAAAATGAATGAAGATACACAGTAAATTTAGTTCACAGCAGTTTCTAATACTACAAGGACGCACCATCACACAATTTGTCCAGAGGGGAAAGGAGAGGAATAGGAGCACATGGAGCTGGGTTTTAGTTTCTGCATCATTTAGAAACAGTTGTGGTTAAAGGTTTTCATATTGAAGAATTTTGTACAACACTACGATGACAAAATACAAACAGTTGTATGTTATTTATTGTTATGTTTATCAAATATGGTTATATATTGAGAAAAAATAAATTTTTAATTAAAAATGAGATTTAAATAATTATTAAACACTCAAAAGTATCGAAAATAGGTACCGTGAAGTACCGGTATCGATTCATAGGTACCGGGAATTGGTACCGTATCGATTCAAATGTCAAAGGTACCCATCCCTAAGCTTCAGTAATAGTTTTTGTTACAGCTTCACACGTATCCATCCTCCGTCTTGTGTCATTATCTGGAGATTCGATTTGTCTCAACTCAACATAGGCAGCATTTACATCCTTAGAAGCACTTGAAACCTTAGAAATGTGCTCTTGTATCAGATCCTTTGAGTGTTGACCATCTATGGCTCTTTTGGCATCCTTAATGACAGATTTCCACTTCTCATAGCGCACACTGAAACGATGTGCAGCCTTTCTTGTGTGCTCATCAAACAGTTCTTGGCCCTTTTCCGTCAGCTTGCGGATTCTTTGGCTCCTTCGTGTCTTTTGTGAGGTAGTAGAAATGTCAACTATGCCTTCAGTTGCTTGTATTTGCCGTTCTGTAGATGGCTGTTCTATATCTTCTGCTTCATTGACATCTGGTTTAACCTCAAACTCTGCCATTGTTGGAGTTTATCTCTTTTTTTTGAATATGTATTTATGTGCTTATTTTTATATGTATTTATTTTAATCTTATTTAACTTTAACTGCAAAAGTTTAATAATGCAAATGAAAAGTGAATATGGTGTGTGACGAGTAAACAACCATTAATCTTATTTACTGTTGTAAGCACTGAAATTATTGTTACTCTTTAAATGTAACCTGATGACAACTTAAATCACTGTAACCAGTACGTGTCTTAACCAAGCCATTCATTTTGTATCTTCTGGCTTTACTGAACCCACTAAAAATACAATCTAGGTTACATATCAAACAACTTTGTCCACATATGAAAAAGTCACTTAAATAGTTGCAGTATAAACAAAGAAAAACATTCCAGCACTTTGCTCATAAACAAAAATTAACTTAAATTTCCCTTTTTTTTTTTTTTTTTATATATATATGAGTTCTTGTAAAATATTTCTGAGTCCTTTAACTGAGGCAACACTTATTTTGGGGGCACCTGGATCTTCTGGTGGTGACTGAATCCATGAAGATATTCTCAACAATGGCGGCGCTGCAGCTCAGCGTCGGCCCCGTCCTTTCATCTACCCGTGCAAAGCAGATGAGTTCTCACTGTAGCACCCTCAAGGACGAACGTAGGCACGATGTAGATAATAAAACAGGGTTTATTCTGGTCTTGGCAACCCGTGAGAACTTCTCACGTAAGAAAACAGAAAAATACACAATATTACAAAATATACTTTTACATCACACCAATGAGCTATTACATTAACAAACCTCGTGAGCTGACATCCACAAGGGGCTAAATAATTCTTTGTAGTCTTAGTATCTTCTTCTCCATCTCTTTCTCAGTTATTTCTTCTTTTTATTGTCATTTCTTTCTCTTACAAATGGAGCTAATTAACCAGCAGCTGCAACATGTGAGTCAGTAAGAGTGTGGCAGAAAAAAGAGTCGGGTGGAACCTAAACCCGTGAACAATTGTTCCCTCTATAGCTTGCCACTAGATGGCGTAAAAGAGTAAAAATCAGACGGCTAAATGACAAATGTGAAAGACTGTTACAATTACTTTTCTTTGTGTTTTGTGTTACCATGGCAACGTTATTAGCAAAAAATGCTGCGCACAACAACCCCCCTCATTACGTTTGGTTGTAATTTCTACAAACAAGTTCACATCCGTACCAAATTTGATATGTGTCATCACACAAACACTGCCTACACATTCATGTGGTCATTTGTTGAATGTGCCACAGCGCCCCCTACATCCATTTCAAACTTTAATAACTTCTATAAACAAGGTCAGAACGGTACCAAATTTGATATGTGTCATCACACTAACACTGCCTACACATTCATGTGGTAATTTCTTGAATCTGCAACAGTGCCCCCTACATCCATTTCAAACTTTAATAACTTCTACAAACAAGGTCACAACGGTACCAAATTGTATATGTGTCATCACACAAACACTGACTACACAGTCATGTGGTCATTTGTTGAATCTGCAACAGCGCCCCCTACATCAATTTCAAACCTTAATAACTTCTACAAACAAGTTCACAATCGTACCAAACTTTCTATGTGTCATCACACAAACACTGCCTACACATTCATGTGGTCATTTGTTGAAATTACTTTAGCTCCGCCCCTTTAGAGACGGTTTCCTCTAAATAAAACACGCAATATCTGATTCTCACAAAACTTCACAGAAATGACGTTTGTACACCTAAGAACTGCTCAAAAGGATTTTTTTCATATTTAGAAACAGCGCCCCCTAGATTTTTACAACCAGCTATATCTCCATAATGCAACATCAGATCCACACCAAATTTTGTGTGCTTTGTTGTGGGTCCCTGTTTAACACATCGGTTTGGTTACTGTATACCCCCCCACCCCCCCCCAAAAAAAAAGGAAGCAGCTATAACATCTGTTTAAAAGCTTGGCTTTTCACACAATTTTGAACACCGGTACTGGGAGCTCAGCAGAGCACTAATGACTGTTTTAGAAGATCACTCATTACACCACCTACTGGTGACTAGGGATGCACCGATTGATCGGTAACTGCTCGTAATCGGCCGATATTGGTGAAAAAACATGTGATCGGCAACTCCTTTCAGAGCCTTTCAGAGCCGATCATACCAGCCGATCACCTGTCACTCATATTTTGCGGCTGACAGAGAACCTGTGTGTAGCTGCAGCATCACGCCTCCCTCGCCCGCATGCGCACAGCGGCAAATATGTAAAACTAACTTTTACTCCGTCTGTGAGAGTGATGTAAATGAGCGGGGGAAGCTCTTTAAAATGCGTCAACACAGCAAATTTAATAAGACTTTGAGAGAGCAAACTCTGGGGGAGTGAGGTGAGATTTCACGTCTCCCTGTAGAAATAAAAAGACACTCGGAGTCGGAGCGGCAGCAGTCAGGCACAGCTGCACCAACCTCGCCTGTGTGAGCGTGACCATCTGAAAAATAGTTAACTAAAGCCTAATTTATACATCTCCGTCAGCTTGACTGTGGAGTCACACGCACACATTGACGGGGGTGTAACCTGGAAAGTAATTAAAGTCATCATGTTAGACGAGCAACCTTTCTCTGTGGTGGACGACGCCGAGTTCCACTCGCTAGCATCCGCTACGGGAAATAAATAAATAAATCTACTGTTAACGTAACGACTCTGACTCTCTCAGGCCACTCGTTTAGGGGTCTTTTATTCAGGCTACTGTCGGCCGTAATCCACGGCTTACAACTTCTCAATTTATCCACAGAACAGTTCACAACTGGGCGGCTTTTCTTAGCATAACATAACAGCCGCTGACCTGGAACCGGAAACAGCAACCTTTTCTAGCAGCTGAACTGCCCTTCAAAATAAAACTAACACATAACATTACTCTTATATCATTACAGCAACTGTTATGATGGTGGTGGTGGTGATGATGATGATAATAATAATTTAATAAAAAAAATCTCACAACACAAATTCGAGTTTTTTTTTTGCTTTCTTGCACTATTTAAGCTACACTTAAGCTGAGTCCAATTTGTCTCTAAGAGAGTCTGTAGAGTGTTAAATATTGCACATGGCCTCAGCCTGCAATAAAACAGTGGTCAATGATACTTTCTCATCTCCTACTTTTTATACTAATAATACAATGGCAATGTTGCGTACATGAGAACACAATATTGAAGAATTTATGGATTTGACGCTGTGATCGGTAATATCGGGATCGGCAGATACTGCTTTTGGTGATCGGTGATCGGCCCTCAAAATCCTGATCGGTGCATCTCTACTGGTGACATGCACAGTTTATTAGCAAGCTTATAGGACAAGTTGAGGAGGGGTTGAGATGCTGATGATGTGGTGGTGCACACTGGTCTATGACACACGGCCACCACCTTGCACCACGTGGCAGGCCCCTTTTAAAATTTCTTCAGGAATTTTCTAGTTTTTATTCTTCTTATTCTTCCGTATACATTAATACAGCCCAAACCGCAGCGTGCACCCCCACATATCTCACATCAAAACGACCGGCTCGGTCATGGGAGGTGTGCTATTACTTTTCTTAGCGTTTCGAGTTACCATGGCAACGGTATTAGCAAAAAATTGCGCAAAAACGTCCCCCTCATTACGTTTGAACCGAAATGTGCATCCCCACAAATCTTACATCAAATCGACTGGCTCGTTCGGGGGGAGGTGTGCTATTACTTTTCTTTGCGTTTTGTGTTACCATGGCAACGTTATTAGCAAAAAATGCTGCGCACAAACGCCCTCCTCATTACGTTTGGTTGTAATTTCTACAAACAAGTTCACAACCATACCAAACTTGATATGTGTCATCACACAAACACTGCCTACACATTCATGTGGTCATTTGGTGAATGTGCCACAGCGCCCCCTACATCAATTTCAAACCTTAATAACTTCTACAAACAAGTTCACATCCGTACCAAACTTGCTATGTGTCATCACACAAACACTGCCTACACATTTATGTGGTCATTTCTTGAATGTGCCACAGCGCCCCCTACATCAATTTCAAACATTAATAACTTCTACAAACAAGTTCACAAACATACCAAATATGCTATGTGTCATCACACAAACACTGTCTACACATTCATGTGGTCATTTCTTGAATGTGCCACAGAGCCCCCTACATCCATTTCAAACTTTAATAACTTCTACAAACAAGTTCACATCCGTACCAAACTTGCTATGTGTCATCACACAAACACCGCCTACACATTCATGTGGTCATTTGTTGAATGTGCCACAGCGCCCCCTACATCAATTTCAAACATTAATATCTTCTACAAACAAGTTTAGAACCGTACCAAACTTGCTATGTGTCATAACACAAACACTGCCTACACAGTCATGTGGTCATTTGTTGAATCTGCAACAGCGCCCCCTACATCAATTTCAAACCTTAATAACTTCTACAAACAAGTTCACAATCGTACCAAACTTTCTATGTGTCATCACACAAACACTGCCTACACATTCATGTGGTCATTTGTTGAAATTACTTTAGCTCCGCCCCTTTAGAGACGGTTTCCTCTAAATAAAACACGCAATATCTGGTTCTCACAAAACGTCAAAGAAATGACATTTGTACACCTAAGAACTGCTCAAAAGGATTTTTTTCATATTTAGAAACAGCGCCCCCTAGATTTTTACAACCAACTATAACTCCATAATGCAACATCAGATCCACACCAAATTTTGTGTGCTTTGTTGTGGGTCACTGTTTAACACATCGGTTTGGTTACTGTACACCCCCCACCCCCCCAAAACAGGAAGCAGCTATTACATCTGTTTAAAAGCTTGGCATTTCACACAATTTTAAACACCGGTACTGGGAGCTCAGCAGAGCACTAATGACTGTTTTAGAAGATCACTCATTACACCACCTACTGGTGACATGCACAGTTTATTAGCAAGCTTATAGGACAAGTTGAGGAGGGGTTGAGATGCTGATGATGTGGTGGTGCACACTGGTCTATGACACACGGCCACCACCTTGCGCCAGGGGGCAGGCCCCTTTTAAAATTTCTTCAGGAATTTTCTAGTTCTTCTTCTTCTTCTTCTTATTCTTCCGTATACGTTAATATAGCCCGAACCGCAGTGTGCACCCCCACATATCTTACATCAAAACGACCGGCTCGGTCGTGGGAGGTGTGCTATTACTTTTCTTAGCGTTTCGAGTTACCATGGCAACGGTGTTAGCAAAAAATAGCGCAAAACCTTCCCCCTCATTACTTTTCAACCGAAATGTGCACCCCCACAAATCTTACATCAAATCGACCGGCTCGTTCGGGGGAAGGTGT
>SSNS01001080.1:16282-38103 GCA_006937985.1 Aphyosemion australe
GTGTTAGAGTTTTATATACTTGTATATATTGCAGTAATCATATAATATGTATGCTTAAACTTGTGAGGTTTAAAGTGCTTCTTTGTGTGAAATGTTACAGAGTCAGCAGACTGAATGGGTGAAGCCAGCTGCCATCGCTCCCCTATTTAAGTTTAGCTTGACCCTGCTAAAGTCTCTTGACCCGGTGACCCCGACCATATATAAAACTGCTGTATGTTTCAAAATACCCTAATAGCAACAGCTTTGAATAACTTGAAACCCTGTGACTTAATAAAAGGAAGGTACACAGAGGGGAAGCCAGAGCAAGCCCAGACTGGGTGAAAAACACCTACTGAGCTTCTCTCCTTTGCAAAGCTTTCATAAAAGTATTACTTGTTCTGTGTGATTATTTATGTTGGTATAAAAAGGACCCAACATTTTGGGGGCTCGTCCGGGATTCCCAACATACCTGCTCGCTGACAGAGGGAGGAAGACGCGCCGACAAGTCGTGCACGCCCAGAGTCAACAGGACCTGGAAAAGAAAGTCCTGAGAGGTGGCGTTCCTTTTCAGGCCGGCAATAGGGTTTTTCTCCTTCTGCCAACGACGGATTGACGGGAATCGAATGAACTATCATCACCAGAACAAGTAAGAGCTGTTTTTATTGCTACAGGGCCCAGGTTTTAAGTTAGCCTGATTAGGTTGGCATACCTATCAAAAACTTGTGTTTGGGTTTAAAATTTCCCTTAACTGCCGGCGTGCGTTATAAAAAACGGGTTGAGTGTCCCTTTAAAAATCGGCGAATTTTTGATAAAGTCTCAGGGTTGAAAATCCAGTTGTGATCGGCGAATCCAACAAAATACACACTTTTTGGGTTGAGAGTCCCGTTACTTTCCAGCGTGGTTAACAAAGTCTCATAGATTAGTGTCCTAGCACTAACTATAAACAAAGAAAGTGTGATTTCTAGGTTTGTTGTGTTTGTGGAATATTGTTTGTCCTGTTAGTTTACGTGTTTGAATGTGACTGTGTCAGTGAATAAGTTTTGGTTGATTTTTAAAGCTTTTTGAGCAACTGAGGAGTTGACTCTTAAATAATGGGAAAGTCTCAAAGAAATTTATGCCGAAGTGACAAAAGTAGAAGTATTTTGTTTAAGCCTTAAAAAGGGAAGGCAAGTAAACTAGGACATTTTTGCTGAATTATACTCATCCACTCATGAATAGTTTCCCTGTCTTGAAATAATCAAAACATTGGGAGATTGTCATGGGAAGTGCATGACTAATTAGTGAAATCCTAGTCAAACGTCAGAGCTTAATAGGGTAATGATAACTTAGTTTTAATCTGTCAAAAGGTAAAATAACTTGAGAAATAAATAGTCGACAGAGAGGTAGAATGAAATATGTAAAGAAATGGTTAAGTGAATCTCAACTAATGGGCGAACCAACTAGGCAAAAGACAAAATAGAAATGGTTGGAAAAAAAAAAATATTAAAATAAAAAGTAAATGACAGAGGACATTTCAGTGGATATGAGGTGAAGGCCCGGGCTGAGAAAAGAAAAGGTTCGCAGTACCTGTTGAATTTCAAAACTGCATATTGAAATGCTTCTAAATTATCACCTCTGAACACTGAAAATCCTATTGTTTGCAAATTTTGTGAAAAGACAAAATGTGTAGTTAAGAAATCGCCTCTGTCGCCATACATGGGTGTACAGTGTTGTGTGTGTGTGAATGTCGTCCTGAGGTTAGTTCTGTGTCCGGTGTGACTCAGCGAAAGGCCAGACACAGAGATAGGCAGGTAATATGGGGGACGAATGTGAAATATGTACCTGTAAAACCAGGACTATAGGTCCTGACAATCATTGACTCTTATTGAAAGAATAATTAACTAAATTACTGAATGTGATATATGCAACATCTAAATCAAAAGAAATAAGAAAAAAAACACATTTAAAATATTGATGTTTTGTTGATTAGTCTGGTAAATTGTGAGAAAAACAAAACACTAGTAGTGATAAAATTAATGTCCACACAGAGAGCTGTGTGGAGGCTGTGTGTGTTTCTCTTCTGCAGAGAGAGAGAGAGAAACAGAGGAGCAGGAACATTTTTCACAGAGGCGGTCCTAGAGCGGGCTGTTGTGGGGGCCACTCTTTTTTTCTTAGAAGATAAAAATAAAATAAAATAAATAAGTGAAACAGGAGAGAAGGATGATTTATGGATAGTGTTTTTAGAAAGATTTATGTCAATAAATTAATGATAATGGTGATAAAAACTTGAATTACATCATAAACAAGTTAATAGATGAGATGGATTTGTAGAGGGAAAATTGCTGTGGTTTCTATTTAGAGTACAACAAAGAACAAAGTGCTAAATGTCAAGGACATTTGAGAAAATTAACAGTAATTTTGGTTTGGAATTGTAAGGATGGTTGACAGCACAAATGTGTAATGAATGGAATAAATTAAGTTAATAAATCCATCAATGAAGAAAAAAAAGATAAATAAATAGTTAGATGAAGACTTAAGTATAATAGTAGTTTATTTATAAAGTATAAGTTCAATAGATAAATATATAAAGAAATAAATAATTGAAGGAATGAAGGAATAACTAAATAAGTAAATAGCTATAATTCCTTACACTAATTAAAACTGAAAGAGCTAGAGATTTTATGAAACAGCTAAAGGTGAAATATAATAATTGAATAATTAAAGTTAAGGACTGATAATAAGTTCTAGTGTGGTAAAAATTACAGCAGAACACAAAAGTGTACATTTTAGGGTTACTAAAATGGCAGATTTGAACGTAACTAGATGAATGTAAAACTGATAGCTGAAGATGCCTAAGAAATGAGCTGGAACTGAACCGAATTTAATAGTCAAAGTAACAGAATGTATTGGAGAAATATGAAGTTTTGTCAGAAAAAGCCACTATTATATAGAAACAGAGTATAAAAGTAAAAATGACAATTAGCAGAAAAACCAGTAAAATACAAGACAGTTATTTAGCTGGGGAAAATAAATAAAGAGAATACTGTAAATTAATAATCATTATATTAATACCAATATGTTTGAGGGTTATGGATGCTTTAATTTGTTGAATGATTTTTGGGATAAAATATACATAGCATCTTTGCATTATTAATCTGAGTTATTTCTCTCTGGTAGCTTTAATAGTTGTTTCCCACTGTAAAATGCAAAATAAGATTGAGTTTGATTTATTCTGTCCTTACAAGCAGGCATTTAGCTGTAAGAGTTGACTTTATGGTATTTATGCAGCATGATGGAACAACAAATGTGGGAGACGTTATATCTACTATAGGTTAATATAGGACTATTGTTGTTACTCTTATTAATGAGTAATTAAGTAATTAATTAAATTTATTAATGTAGAACTTATAAAAAAAAAAACAGCAAAATGATCATAAAGGCATTATATGATCATAGAAACAAGCACTAATTCTCCATCTATGNGCATTCATCATTTTCCTGTTTACGTGGATTCTCTCCCTGTGATTGGTTAACACGAAAGCCAGCCAGCTGAAAAAAACTCAACAACAAGCAATTCGATTGGCTCAGGTTTCACACATTGGAACCTACTAGTAGCGTTTGCTACGTCAGGTTTTGAAGCAATTAACTTTATTTGTCACTGATGATTTCACAATTATAGCAAAGATGGCTAAAAGGTTGGACAACAAAAAAATATTCAGTGGAAGTAGTGTGTTGCTGCTGTGACAAATTGGCACAGATGGAGCCACACTGTGCCAGCCTGTGGAAAGTTTTCCCCTCAGGGCGGGGTGAACAACCTGACCAATCAGCGATCTCCTCCCCCTGGTCTGAGCAGAATTCACCCGGTGAGGCGGCGACGATCGCTAAAAGATGCGACCAACCGCTCTCCTATTCTTTCTCGTTGTGGACGGTTTGGGGAACCACTGCACATGCGCCAGTTAGCCCATATTAAGTCAATGGTAAAGATTGCTGCGCCCGCGAGAGGACACGTGACAAGTACGTCGACGATTTGGCCGTGTTAAAAGTAAAAAAAAACATTATTAAACACAGATTACACACAGCACGTACGCCATATGGTGTGTATATATCATTTAGTTTATTTTTTATGTTTTTTTAAATATATTTTGTGATTCCTATCTTCTTCTTCTCCTTCCTGTGAGTGGTGGGGCGGCGCCCTAGCGCCCCCTATGGACGAGCCGCCACTGATGCTAATCCTCTTTTTATGGGCTTTTAGAGACTGAAAACATGCATGAACACCAGCTGTCACAGCTCAAACGGGACACCGTTACACTCCGTCTGCCTACTGAAGCAGAGAGGTGGGGGGGATGATCTTAAAGTCTGGCCAAAGCTAACGTACAGTAGCATTTTAGCTACTTTCTGAACTCAGTTGCGTCTGACAGAGAGGCAATAAACAATCTTAAAGCTCTGAGGCTTATCAATACCTACATCATAATAAGGTTGTCGGTGTTTTGTTGAAAGAGGTGGTGTTAGAGTTTTATATACTTGTATATATTGCAGTAATCATATAATATGTATGCTTAAACTTGTGAGGTTTAAAGTGCTTCTTTGTGTGAAATGTTACAGAGTCAGCAGACTGAATGGGTGAAGCCAGCTGCCATCGCTCCCCTATTTAAGTTTAGCTTGACCCTGCTAAAGTCTCTTGACCCGGTGACCCCGACCATATATAAAACTGCTGTATGTTTCAAAATACCCTAATAGCAACAGCTTTGAATAACTTGAAACCCTGTGACTTAATAAAAGGAAGGTACACAGAGGGGAAGCCAGAGCAAGCCCAGACTGGGTGAAAAACACCTACTGAGCTTCTCTCCTTTGCAAAGCTTTCATAAAAGTATTACTTGTTCTGTGTGATTATTTATGTTGGTATAAAAAGGACCCAACATTTGGGACACAATCTTATTTACTTAAAAGCAGACGTAGAGCCAAGTCAGAGCCTTAAATCCCTCATCACCAAGCCTGGGTTTTAGTTTCTACATCAGGGGAAACACAAACAGCAGGATGGCACTTTTAGGTTAATAACAGCAGTCTAAACGCACGTTAAATTATAACTATTCAGAAAATTGTACACATGAAATAATTCCTGTTGTTGTGAGACTGCTGTCAGATCTCTTTACTACTCGGCGTCTCTTCTCCGGAGGTTTGTCATATCCAACTACAAAGTAGGATGCGGGTGTTCCTCTCTGGGGGTTTTCACAATAAAATGAAAGGAACGCACAAATAAAGTTTGTGGTGGTTTCAAGTTAAGATTTTTCAGCCATATCCTTCTGGGTTCCTCATCTCTGGAGAGGCGGCGAGAACCGTACCGACGCTCGCAGCTGCACGCTCTCTCACTCTGGAGGTGCATGTTCTAAACATCGCTCTTGTAGCTACAGATTTAATTTTCTCTGGTTGTTAGTACAAGCGCCAACAGCGCAACATCTTCCTGAGGCGCGTGACTACATTTTTCGGGGGTAAATATTTTTTTAAATCCTCTTCAAATGTTCAAATAAACTGCTACTAGCAACAAAATCTCACAATGCAAACCAATGAGTATGTGCTACTTCCGGTTGTTGCTAGCAACAGCGTTTCTCCATGAGGCTACTCAAAAATAATGTGGATAATTCTATTGTTCCTAGCAGAAATTAACATTCCAGATATCCATAAAACAATCTTACTGTACACAACAGTGTTGCCAACTGCCTTCGACAGAAAGTAGCCGAGGTTCACCCAGAAAGTCACCCAGATGTCGCCAGATGACGTCATACGCTAATTTGCATATTGATGACGTCATCATGTCACATTGGCGTTAATTTCCCCCTCAACATCTAAAATTAATATATATATATTTATTTATATATATATTTATTTATATATATATTTATTTATATATATATACAGCTATAATGTAATCACACGTTTGACTCTAATGAACTCATCTGCAGAGGTTTTTTTTTAAACCATAGCACTTTTCCTTTTTTAGGGTCTGAAGTACTTTGTTTCTCAGAAATTTTGGTTTCTGATCTTTAAGATTTTTAAAACATGTTAGTGGTTAGTTAGGATTAAAAGGGAGGAAAATAAAAACTATTTTATTAGTTTAAATGATTAACTAGTATGATCCAAATGGCCCAGTGTGCTTTGATGTGTACAATAAATTATAAAAGTATAAATAAAGTGATATTAAGGCATATTTGGTGTGGTGATCCGGACATNGTGAGACCAAAAAGAGGAAAATTTCCACAACCTAACTTTCCCTTTTCAAACAATGCATATGGATTTCATAGAATTAAACCAAAGTGGTCCATATAAGTATTGTTTGGTAATGATTGATGCTTTTTCTAAATGGGTTGAGGTTGTACCATCGAAACAAGCAGACACCATCACAGTAGCTAAAGCTATTTGTAAAAATATTATTCCTAACCATGGAATACCAGAGGTCATTTATAGTGATAATGGCCCACACTATGTCAACCAGGTCATAAATAAAATGGCTGAACACCTGAAAATGTCATTAAAGAATCACTGCTTACCATCCTCAAAGTGCAGGATTAGTTGAGAGAACGAATGGAACTGTTATGCTAAGGCTAAGAAAAGCTATGGCAGAGACAAATAGACCATGGCCTGAATGTTTAGACTTAGTGAAGCTTTACATGAGAATAGTCCCAACAGATAAGGGGCTAACTCCATATGAAATTATTAATGGCAGAGCTTTTCATCTGCCCACATTTTCTAAAGACCTAGACACAGCTAAAGTGCAAGTTACATTAGCTGATTACATGAGAAATGCTTTGTGCAGTACAGATGTGTCAAATGCAAATTTACTGCCTCCAGGTTCTGTCTTTTTCACAGGATCCATAACACCTAAAACCAGGAGAGTGGGTTGTCATCAAGCTATCAAACGCAAGAACTGGTCCAGTCCAAAGTAGGAGGGGCCATACCATACCATACCATACCAAGTTCTGACAACACCAACAACAAGTCAAGATCACCAAAAGACGCAGTTTGGATCCATCTCAGCCATTGTAAGGTGCAGAACGTCCTGACACCTAGACCGTGGTCAGGAGGCTAAGTCTGACTTCAAAGGGGGCTTGTCCTTATAGTGGGCAGGTCATCTCAACGTCAGTGAAGATTCCAGAGGCTTCCTGCTCACATTACTTTTTAGGTGTTCCAGGGGCTCTGTAACCTGAGCAGCAATGGGAACTCCACACCAGAAGTGGTGAATTCTCTGCTGTGCTGTGACTGTAACGTGCATTCTCCTGTACTTCCTGCAACATGGAAAAGACACTGAAAATTCACGAGGTCAGAGACTCGTGAATCAACAGATAGACAAGTGGTTACACCAATATGGTGGGAGCCATCCAAACAACATGAACCTATGGATGAGATATGTCAAGATGATGGAAACGATGACAAACAACAGTGATTGTTATGTTTGTTCAGTGATGCCCAAATCTTCTCATCAACCTACATTATATGGGAAGCCAATGACCTATAACGATACCTCCTGTGTGGCAACGATACTGACAGCTTACAAGCAAGAAGGAGACGTCTTTTTGAAAGGGGCTCCTATAAGGAATATCCCCATGCCTACGCAACCAACGGTTGACGGCAACTGATGAACACGACTGCACACCTCGTCAACTTCACCAACTGCTATGTGTGTGCGCATATGCCAACTTCATCACAGACAAGTGGCTGCTGTGCGCCCTGGTCAAATGCTAAATCTGCACAACCATCCTCATCATTCCAGATGTAAGAGAAGCTCCACCTCTTACATAATCCCAGAAGAGCTGAGGGACAAGGTTTGGTGCTAGCCCTGTTTCCACAAATTGGGGTTAGTGAAGTGAGACGCCACGTGGAAATCAACAGAGATGTCCTACTTCGACATATCAACATCACTCAAGACTTGAATTATCACCGAGATGACGGAAATGTGCAAGATGGTGATACAGAACAGACTCACATTGAATCTTCTCACTGCATCTACCGGAAGAGTCTGCAAGCATTGAAGAAACCTGCTATACAGTCCTATTTGTGTGTTCACATCATGTGTTCATTCCCTGTGTAAAGTCTCTAATGAATAAAATGATGACTAATGCTACATCAACAAGATCTTTAAGATCCAGAGACTGTTATAGGAAAAGTGACTATATGATGTTTACACTAAAAAATAATATTCAAGTGGTGTTTAACTGATGTTTTATGAGTCATATATATATTCATATTATTTGATTAACAGGGAGGAATGTTAGAGTTTTATATACTTGTATATATTGCAGTAATCATATAATATGTATGCTTAAACTTGTGAGGTTTAAAGTGCTTCTTTGTGTGAAATGTTACAGAGTCAGCAGACTGAATGGGTGAAGCCAGCTGCCATCGCTCCCCTATTTAAGTTTAGCTTGACCCTGCTAAAGTCTCTTGACCCGGTGACCCCGACCATATATAAAACTGCTGTATGTTTCAAAATACCCTAATAGCAACAGCTTTGAATAACTTGAAACCCTGTGACTTAATAAAAGGAAGGTACACAGAGGGGAAGCCAGAGCAAGCCCAGACTGGGTGAAAAACACCTACTGAGCTTCTCTCCTTTGCAAAGCTTTCATAAAAGTATTACTTGTTCTGTGTGATTATTTATGTTGGTATAAAAAGGACCCAACATTTGGGACACAATCTTATTTACTTAAAAGCAGACGTAGAGCCAAGTCAGAGCCTTAAATCCCTCATCACCAAGCCTGGGTTTTAGTTTCTACATCAGGGGAAACACAAACAGCAGGATGGCACTTTTAGGTTAATAACAGCAGTCTAAACGCACGTTAAATTATAACTATTCAGAAAATTGTACACATGAAATAATTCCTGTTGTTGTGAGACTGCTGTCAGATCTCTTTACTACTCGGCGTCTCTTCTCCGGAGGTTTGTCATATCCAACTACAAAGTAGGATGCGGGTGTTCCTCTCTGGGGGTTTTCACAATAAAATGAAAGGAACGCACAAATAAAGTTTGTGGTGGTTTCAAGTTAAGATTTTTCAGCCATATCCTTCTGGGTTCCTCATCTCTGGAGAGGCGGCGAGAACCGTACCGACGCTCGCAGCTGCACGCTCTCTCACTCTGGAGGTGCATGTTCTAAACATCGCTCTTGTAGCTACAGATTTAATTTTCTCTGGTTGTTAGTACAAGCGCCAACAGCGCAACATCTTCCTGAGGCGCGTGACTACATTTTTCGGGGGTAAATATTTTTTTAAATCCTCTTCAAATGTTCAAATAAACTGCTACTAGCAACAAAATCTCACAATGCAAACCAATGAGTATGTGCTACTTCCGGTTGTTGCTAGCAACAGCGTTTCTCCATGAGGCTACTCAAAAATAATGTGGATAATTCTATTGTTCCTAGCAGAAATTAACATTCCAGATATCCATAAAACAATCTTACTGTACACAACAGTGTTGCCAACTGCCTTCGACAGAAAGTAGCCGAGGTTCACCCAGAAAGTCACCCAGATGTCGCCAGATGACGTCATACGCTAATTTGCATATTGATGACGTCATCATGTCACATTGGCGTTAATTTCCCCCTCAACATCTAAAATTAATATATATATATTTATTTATATATATATTTATTTATATATATATTTATTTATATATATATACAGCTATAATGTAATCACACGTTTGACTCTAATGAACTCATCTGCAGAGGTTTTTTTTTAAACCATAGCACTTTTCCTTTTTTAGGGTCTGAAGTACTTTGTTTCTCAGAAATTTTGGTTTCTGATCTTTAAGATTTTTAAAACATGTTAGTGGTTAGTTAGGATTAAAAGGGAGGAAAATAAAAACTATTTTATTAGTTTAAATGATTAACTAGTATGATCCAAATGGCCCAGTGTGCTTTGATGTGTACAATAAATTATAAAAGTATAAATAAAGTGATATTAAGGCATATTTGGTGTGGTGATCCGGACATAGCTCAGACCTCCTGCTCTCCTCAGTCTCACAGACTCTCTGCACGTTTGTTCATTTACCAGCGTTTTCTTCAACAGCGGCTTTTTCCCCTCATATTTTCTCCACTTGTCCGTTATGTTTTCTGTCCATTTAGATCGTGATAATAACTGCGCACACAGGTGCACCGAGCAAAAGGGAGCGGGTGTCTTATGTTAAAATACCATCCCCGTGTCACTGAGGGAAACTCCGATGAGCCACAGAGCTGCGTGTGTTAACGGGACGGTGGTTCAAATCCCGCTGACTTTATTCGCCAAATGCAGGCAGTGCCTGACGGCTGCAGACCAGGAGACAGCGGATTCATGCCTGCTCCGCCTCTAAACAGCAGAAGCTTGAATCTGCAGCAGCAGGCGTAAATCAGCGGTCTCCAGCTCTGCAGCTGCACATTTCTCGGCGGTCCGGCCGAGAAAAGTTTATGATTGGTCAGTCGATGTAACGCGATCATCCTCGTGCCACGGCTCGTGCACACGCGCAGATCATTCTGTTTCCTGACTCATGGAAGAATGGTCCGGAGCGCAAACAGTTTTTCTTGCTAATCTGCAGGGAATATCTACGAAAAAGTTCTACAGAAAGTAGCAAAGGTCCTCAGAAAAACCGCTAGGTTTGTCGCTAGACGCTGTTTGGAATAAAAAGTTGTTGAGGGGGTCGAAAAGTCGTCTGAAACGAGTATCCGGCTCATCCCTAGTAAATACCACACAAAGCGTAAAATTGTTCCCACATACAAAATGCGAACAAATCTGTGTGTAAGTATGGTTGGTAAATACGGGCCCTGCTGTGGCCTGTTGTTAAAACGAGCGCACCACTCAGGCATAAGCCCTTCAGCTGCTACACCCAGGTGTAACTTTTACACCTAGTCTGGACCAGGCGTTGGAAGATCTAGGTCTAGAGCAGGGGTGCCCAATCCTGGTCCTGGAGGGCCAGTATCCAGCAGGTTTTGTGGTTTCTCTGCTCCAACACACTTGATTCAGTGGTTGAATCACCTGTGCAGCAGCTCATCAAGCTCTGCAGAAGCCTGTTAATCACCTGCTAATTGAAATCAGGTGTGTTGAAGAGTTAAAACTAAAACCTGCTGGATACCGGCCCTCCAGGACCAGGATTGGGCACCCCTGGTCTAGAGGTTTCATGAGCGTGTAAATAAGCAACAGCTTATATGTGCAGATGTTGTATCTTTTATTGTTTTCTGAATATTGTTGCAGATTGAGTTGTGTTAGATTACACACATAAAACAATGAGAAAGTAAGAACATTATCATTGCTAGTTTGTATTTAGTTGATTGCACATTTTGGCCACTAGGTGGCAGTAGTAGATTGATCTGAGAAAAAAAAAGGAAGTCCGTTTTGACTCCAGAGAGAAAAAAAGAGGTTCAGACTAGTTCGGTTCTGTTAGCACAGCAGAAGAAAACAGGCGACAGGAGAGATGGAAAGCTAAAGCATAAAGGAAGTAAGAAGTGTAATTTTATGAGAGCTGAATCGACATTAAAGAGAAGAAAAGAGAATCTGCAAACTACTACACCGACTCCATCATTCTTCATAAGAGACTCGCGGTTATCTCAGTTGAACTTATATCACAACAGCAGACGGAGAAGCTAACCGACACAGTTGAGACTCACCGAGGCTGCGGCCAATGAATGTGTTTATTCCTGTGCGTAAAGCCTTGATGAAAGATATGCCACCTTCATAGTTTAAGCGATATTTTATTAGAGAAGTGCGTACAGTCTTTAATAATAATCTATATGAGCCATTTAGTTGACCCATTCCAATCATTTTCCTGGATGCAACGTTCTCATCCTGAGGAAGTGAACTCATCCTCCCAGATCTCTTCATCGGGTAATGCGTTGGGCGCTGAAAACGCCATAAAGGTGAACAAAAGCAGGTGAATCCACTCCAAAAACTATCTATAATCATAGCTGTGTGGCAAAGCTTTAGGAAGAGGATCCCACCAGTCTGGGGATTTTTATGAGGAGACTGATCTTTTTTTGTGTACTTGACAAGAGATCTTTCCATTTTTTTTCCTCAACTCCTTAACTGTACGCACTCAGCCGTCACACTCGTGACGTCACTGGCAGCCGTGATCATCTTCCAGTGTTTTTTGTTGTTTTTTTGTATTGGTGTTATTAAATGGAACTAACACAACTCCCTCTTCCATCCTTGCTGCGCTTGGTCTGATGCGTTGCTAGGCAACGAACACAGCAAAGTTTGTATCCTCGTTAACGCACACAATACTCCCTGGCGCAGCTGTGACTGGTCCTCGTCTGAGTTGGTGCACTCTGTACTAACTCCTGTCATGACATCTGACTTAGCTAAGTCTAGCGTAATGCTGCGTTCACACCGGCCATAAAGTATGCGTCGCCAGCATCAAGTTTCAATGTTAAGTCTATGGTAAGGCGCGTCAGAGCTGTGTCAACGTCCCTGCGTCGCTTTGTGAGCGTTGGGCGCGTCAAAGCTTGATACTTTTCACGCTTTTCAAAAGCGTTCAACGCAAACGTCAAAGCTTACAACGCTTGCAACGCAAACGTCAAAGCAAGTTCAGCTAGCTGAACTTTCTGCGTCGCTTTACAAGCGTCAACCAATCAGAGCGCGAGTTGATACGTCACAGCAGAGCGAGGGAAGAAGGCGAATTCATTCAGCTATGGAGGACAAACTGATCGTAGCTGTTTGTAACCAGCGTGAACTGTATGACCCGACCTGCTACGCCTACCGGACTCGGAATAAAAAGGACCTTGCTTGGAGGAAGGTTGCTGGAGAACTTGGAGTGTCGGGTGAGTGTTTTTTCAACGTTAACGATCCGCCATTGTTACAAACATCCGGCAACAGAGAGCCGCGCACGCGCTCTTTCCTCCCTTCCCCTCCCCGTGGGGCTGACGCAACCGTCAACGCAAGCTGCGCCAACGCAAGCTGCGTCAACGTCAAAAATATATAGGCGTCAAAACGCCACGAAGTATGTGTTGTTTGACGCATACATCAAGGCCGGTGTGAACGCACCATAAGAGTTAAGACTGGCTTAAGTTAGGACCAGCTGGTCCATCTGCTTCAAAGTTCAGAAACTATTTTCTGTAGACCTTGAATGGATCCAGAGGGTGATTTGAGCTCCTGTTGTCTTTCATCCCTGACTTCTGATATCAACAAGATATTTTTATCCACTCAGCTGCTGCTAACTTGGTATTTTCTCTTTTCTTATGATTATTCTTTGTTTCTGAAAAGACCACTTTTGTGTGAAAAATCTTGGAGTCTTTGTTGATGGTTCTTTCGGGCTGAAGAGACAGGTGAGTTCAGTAGTCCAATCAGGTTTCTATCATCTAAGACTGTTAGCAAAGGTTAAACAATATCTTCCTGCTGACGTTTTTGAGCATGTCATCCATCTGTTTGTTTCCTGTCGTTTGGACTACTGCAACTCACTTTACTTGGGCCTGGATCAGTCATCTTTAAATAGACTCCAGCTGGTCCAAAATGCAGCGGCACGCTTACTGACTGGCACCAGAAAGCGTGACCATATAACCCCAGTATTGGCATCTCTTCATTGGATCCCTGTGTACTACAGGACTCATTTCAAAGTCCTCCTCTTTGTCTTTAAATCTCTTCATGGCTTGGATCCACCATACATCAGTGAGTTATTGTCCATCTACACTCCCGTCAGAAACATGAGATCTAGCTCGCAGTCTTTCTTAATTGTTCCAAAAACACGTTTGAAAACTCGGGGAGACGGGGCTTTCTCTGTCCTAGGCTGTGGAACAGCCTTCCTGTGGATCTAAGAGCCACACAAAACATAGAACACTTCAAAGCACTACTTAAAACTTACTTGTTTGAGCTGGCTTTTAATGCAGGTTGACTTGAGTAGGCAACTTCTATTTTAATTGATTTGCGTTTTATCTTTACTTTTTACCATTAAATGCATTTGTTTTATAAATTTTAACCTTGATTTTACTGCAATTTGTTCTTGATTGTGTTTATTTTTTAATCTATTTATTATTTTACTCTTGTTAAGCACTTTGGGATTGCCTGTGTGACTGTAAATGTGCTAAATAAATATACCTGACCTTGACCACTTTACATGAAACTAACTACAATGCCACACTCAAAGTTACTTAAATGTTTTCCATTCTGATGCTTGATTTGCATATCAACAAGTCATCTTCACCATGCCTAGTTTCCTAAATGGGTTGAGTTGCTGCCATGTGAATAGGGTGATTAGCTGATTTGCTTTATCTATCAACAAAAGTTGAACAGGTGTAAGTAATAAAGAGGCTGGTGAGTAGAAAAAAACCTGAAACTCCACATGAAATTCCTGCACTCTTAAAGGTGCTGAACACTTGTTTAATCAATACATTTGCAGTAGTCTCTAGAATGAATGCCTTGTAAGTCGTACTCGGGGGGTAAAAAGCTCAGATGCGTCTGAATCAGGAAATACAAGTCAGCTGGAGGAGAAATTAGCTTCAGGCCCAATCCCAAAACTCGCACTGCGCCCTATGCCCTTCAGTGAAGTGTACTTAGAGGAGGTGCACAGTAAAGCCTAATTTATACTTCTCCATCAGCTCGAATGTGGAGTCGTGCACACGCATTGACTGAGATGTTTTCCTATCAAACTTCTCCGTCACCTGGGGAGCGTTGCAAAGCAATTCCCCGCCAGGACAACAGAGGGCGTAGCGCTTTTCTGGGGTATCCTGCCACCATTACAGTCACATATCTTGTCCATGATAGTGTATTTACTACTGTTTACATTGTTTTAATGTATTTAAGACTTTTTAACACGGACAAATTTGTCCCTCATTCTCCTCCACCCCTTCATGCGGTCGGCACCTCTAAACCCACGTTTCCCGTCATTTCCGTCCACGAATAAAATGCATGCTCTGTATCTTTGTACTCCTTCAGTCACGGATGAATAAACTTTCATATTTTTGGACTTTTTCTACGAGGCGTTCTTCAATCTGCTCTGTGTCTGCCGCTACATGTCTTCAGCTCTCTTTATTTTTTGAGTCCGCAATGGCGGTGCTGTAGACGTATTTCAAGGAAGCGACGTCCTGACCAATCATAAGCTTGCGCTCTCCGTTGCTCTCGACAGACAGTTAAGAAAGCGGGCCTGTCAGAGAGCCCTTGTGCTGATGCAAAATGATGCTGCGTGTCTTTGTACCGACACAGATGGAGAAGTATAAATTGCCCAGAAAACAATCGTCGCATGGATGTGCAGATCAGGTCTATATCGAGTCCGTCAGTCTAGACCAATTCTAGGCGTCTGTTGGACGTGCAAACCAGGTCCAGTATTAAGACATCTAACTATGACCCCATTTGGACGTCTATATGACGTGATACATTTGGGTTGGGTAACATTTTTGGACACCATGGGCACGTCCAACACAGGTACAGGAAGTTATATAAAGATATTGTTGCTCACTGCTCAAAGACACATCGTGGTGAAGTCTTTTCTAGGTCATTACAGCACCTTAATTTCTTGGCCCACTGAAGGTGCAGACTGTGATGCCAGATGACGTCTTTTATCGATGCGTTCTGGACGTCCCGTATTGACATCCCCGGGACCTCCAGATGAGATCTAATTCTGGTCCAAACAAGGTTGTTGTGGACGTTCTATTTACATAACACCCACCATGTATCAACGTCACATGGACGTGCAGAGCATGTCTATATTGCGTTCGTAAGTCCAAGGTCAATTCTGGACCTCTATAGGTCTAATGTTTGGACATTTACCTCACACTGGGTAACTTTTTTGGACGTGATAGGCACGTCTAACACAGGTGCAGGAAGTTATATAAAGATATTGTTGCTGGGCTATTAAACATATTTTATACTGTCAATAATATGAAATATAAATAAAACATGATTGATAATTTCAATAAACTGAAGTATTTTTATGCAGTTTCAATCTATCTATCTATCTATCTATCTATCGATCTATCTATCTATCTATCGATCGATCGATCGATCGATCGATCGTAAATCCTCTAATCCAGGCCCGGGCCTTTATTTACTCAAGCGCATCCTGGTTCAGGCCTTTATTGGAAGGAGGCCAGAATTAGAGGCAGGCCTCTATTTAATTTTCAGCAAAATAAACTACCAGTAGAATGAATAAAAACAAGATTTGTGTCTATTTGAGCGGTGACTGAAGTCTCGCGTGCAAATCAAAAGTGATGATTGGTGGGTTTCACTCACGTGACCCTGCCGCCGCGCAGAACTCAAAGAGTGGACAGGAAGTGTTTTGCTCTACTATAAAACACAGCGCGACGGATGAAAGTGAGTGTTCTAAACGAGCTAGCACAGACACGATACCAAAACCAAAAGCCTTTTATGAGTCTGAAAGCCTACAACTATTTTATTTCAGGTTGGTTAACAGTTTAGAGATCCGGAGAAGCTTTAAATGACCGTTGTCTTGTTTATGCTCGTGAGATGTGCTATTTTAGTTACGTAATTAACTCGTAATGATAGCTAATGCTAACCGTGAGTACGTGCTAGGATCTACTTATTATAACTAACGTTTTAAGCCTTTTTAAATCCACAATTCTGATACATTTGTTTGATTTTATTAAGGTATTAATGCCACGTTACAACACTGAGCTAACTGCTAAAACATTAGCACTCTAAAAGCTATTTGCGGTCCGCAAATAGCTTTTAGAGTGCTAATGTTTTTAGCAGTTAGCTCAGTGTTGTAACGTGGCAGGTAAACAGCTTGCAATTTGCGGTGAGGACTCGTAAAAACAGTATCAAACTATTTACCTGCCACGTTACAACACTGAGCTAACTGCTAAAAACATTAGCACTCTAAAAGCTATTTGCGGTGAGGACACATGAAAACAGTATCAAACTGTTTACCTGCTGTTTATGTAGCTGCGTTTCTAAATAACTGTTCAATAAAACACCATAAAAACCTTTAGTAAGCCCTTACCTGTGATGAAGTGATCACTGCAAACTAGCATTTTCCGTTCTGTTTCTGCTCATCCTGCAGCCGGAGATTATGATCCACTAGTCCGCTGTTACCGTAAAACCTGGTATACGTGCGCCTCGAAAAATCGAGTGAGGGCTCACTTTACCGTCGATCTCCGGAAAAAAACAAAACAAAACACACACACACACACACGCTGTTTCTAATAGTAGCCCCGGCCACTATTAGAGACCGGCCTTTATTTACCCCCGATAACAGCGAGACCGGCTAATATAGGAGACCCGGCCGGTAATGGAATACAGGCCAATATTAGAGGATTTACGGTATCTATCTATCTATATGGCAGACCGGGGTGGTGGTCCCCCTATTTAAAAAGGGGGACCGCAGGGTGTGTTCCAACTACAGGGGGATCACACTCCTGAGCCTCCCTGGTAAGGTCTATTCAGGGGTTCTGGAGAGGAGGGTTTGTCGGATAGTCGAACCTCGGATTCAGGAGGAGCAATGTGGTTTTCGTCCTGGCCGTGGAACACTGGACCAGCTCTATACCCTTGGGGGGGTCCTGGAGGGTGCGTGGGAGTTCGTCCAACCAATCTACATGTGTTTTGTGGATTTGGAGAAGGCGTTCGACCGCGTCCCTCGGGGGGCCCTGTGGGGGGTACTCTGGGAGTATGGGGTACCAGGCCCCTTGATACGGGCTGTTAGGTCCCTGTACAACCAGTGTCAGAGCTTGGTCCGCATTGCCGGCAGTAAGTCGGGCTTGTTTCCGGTGAGAGTTGGACTCCGCCAAGGCTGCCCTTTGTCACCGATTCTGTTCATAACTTTTATGGACAGAATTTCTAGGTGCAGCCAAGGTGGTGAGGGGATCCGTTTTGGTGACCTAAGGATCAGGTCTCTGCTTTTTGCAGATGATGTGGTCCTGTTGGCTTCATCAGAACGTGATCTCCGGCTTTCGCTGGAGCAGTTCGCAGCCGGGTGTGAAGCAGCTGGGATGAAAATCAGCTCCTCTAAATCCGAGACCATGGTCTTGAGTCGGAAAAGGGTAGAATGCCTTCTCCAGGTCAGGGACGAGGTCCTGCCCCAAGTGGAGGAGTTCAAGTATCTCGGGGTCTTGTTCACGAGTGAGGGAAGGGTGGAGCGTGAGATCGACAGGCGGATTGGTGCTGCGTCTGCAGTGATGCGGGCGTTGTGCCGGTCTGTTGTGGTGAAGAGGGAGCTGAGCCGAAAGGCGAAGCTCTCAATTTACCGGTCGATCTACGTTCCTACCCTCACCTATGGTCACGAGCTTTGGGTAGTGACCGAAAGAACGAGATCGCGAATACAAGCGGCCGAAATGAGTTTTCTTCGCAGGGTGGCTGGGCTCTCCCTTAGAGATAGGGTGAGAAGCTCGGTCATCCGGGAGGGGCTCAGAGTAGACCCGCTGCTCCTCCACATCGAGAGGAGCCAGTTGAGGTGGCTCGGGCATCTGATTAGGATGCCTCCTGGACGCCTCCCTGGTGAGGTTTTCCGGGCACGTCCAACCGGGAGGAGACCCAAAGGAAGACCCAGGACACGCTGGAGAGATTATGTCTCTCGGCTGGCCTGGGAACGCCTTGGGATTCCCCCGGAGGAGCTGGCCCAAGTGGCTGGGGAGAGGGAGGTCTGGGCTTCCCTCCTTAGGCTGCTGCCCCCGCGACCCGACTCCGGATAAGCGGAAGACAATGGATGGATGGATGGATGGATGGATGGATCTATCTATCATCTATCTATCTATCTATCTATCTATCTATCTATCTATCTATCTATCTATCTATCTATCTATCTATCTATCTATCTATCTATCTATCTATCTATCTAGATGTTAGACTACTGATTAACACTTCTTACCACTTGGTGGCAGTAGTGCACTCACATTATTTGATAGCTGCATTAAAATCTCGAAGAAGAAGAAGAGCAGGAAGAGAAGACGGTTTTGCTAAGTTAGAACATAGACATTGATAGACCCCTCACGACCGCTATTGCCTATGGGCGCTGACGAGCGGTGGCGCCGCCATCTTGGATCGGTCGCGCCCCCCCTCCCTTTGCAGAGACATTGAAGTGTCAGCATGTTAAATCAACCATAACTCCTTGAATACTGACCCGATTTTGATGCGGTTTTTTTCTCTGTAAACTTCACACATGTAGCTCTGATACAGGACACATGTTTGAGCATTTTAACACATAATGGATTTGCTGTGGGTACATATGGGATTCTTATCCACTGCCTAGTGACAAAACCTATAGAAAAAAGGATCAAACACATAAAAATCACAAACAATGAGAATCAAAATAATTCAAAAAGGACTATATATCAGGTGTGAGATCTGTGGTAGATATTTATAAAAACACATTTAATATATGAAAGAGAAGCAGAAAGTACTACTCAGCCATTTTAATAAACAATTAATATATACAATATAATTTTTATAGATAACAATTTAAACTAGATAAATTGCATTTCTTGCAGAAATGCGTTTGAATGCTGTATTGCTGAATACAATAGCTGAAACTGCTGAATTGAAGCTAAAACTAAGCTTAATTGTCAAAATGTGCTGAATGTATTTGAAGTTATAGGAGCAAAAATTGCTAAAATTTTTTAAAAGCCCGAAAAGTAAGTAGAGAATATAGAAAAATATCCTAAACAGCAGAAAAATGAAATCTCTAAACATAGTTAAAAAAACTGAGCAGCTAAAATGTTTAAACAGCTCATATTTGAGTATAAGTAGTTAAATTTTCACAATTAGTTGAATTGTGAAGTTAGCAGGATATGCTGAATTTTGAAACTGATAGCTGAGTAGCTGAACTGAAATAAGCAGTTTTCTGCTGCGAAAATTTAACGAAATTGTAAAAATGAGCTGAAAAGTTTGAAAGATTTAGGAGCAAAAAATCACTAACAAGTGTATTAAAGCCAAATAAGTAAGTGGAGAAAAGAGAAAATAAATCTAAACAGCAGAAAACTGAAATCTCAGTACACAGTTTAAAAAACTGGACAGCTGGAATGTTTAAACAGCTATGAGTAGGAATAGTTTAATAGTTAAATTTTCACAATTAGCTGAACTGTGAATTTAGCAGCTGAAATTGATGAACATGCATTAGAACTGAAGTGAAGTTGAAAATGAGTTCAATTGTCAAAGTTAGCAGAATGAGATAAAAAATAAACTGTTAGAANTAACTAGATTAATTGCATTTCTAGCAGAAATGCGTTTGAATGCTGAATTGCTTAAAATGATAGCTGAAGGTGCTTAAGAAATGAATTCAAGCTTAAAATGAGCTTAATTGTCAAAATGAGCTGAATGGATTTGAAGATTTATGAGCAAAAATCTCTAAGAAATGTTATGAAGCTCAAAAAAAATAGGTGAAGAATCAAGAAAAACTGCTAAACAGCAGAAAGCTGAAATCTCCATACAAAGTTTACAAAGCTGGACAGTGGAAATGTTTAAACTTCTGGTATTTCAGTAGCAATAGTGAAATAGGTAAATTTTCACAATTAGCTGAACTGTGAATTTAGCAGCATATGCTGAGTTTTGAAACTGATAGCTGAAGATGCTTAAGAAATGAACTGAAGCTTAAATTGTGCTTAAATGTCAAAATCAGCTGAATGTATGTGGAGAATTAGGAGCAAAAATATTTAACAAGTTTAATAGAGCACAAAAAGTAGATGAAGAAAAAAATCCTAAACAGCAAAAATCTGAAAACTATAAACATAGTTTAAAAAACTGAACAGCTAAAATGTTTAAACAACGAATATTTGAGTAGGAATAGTTTAATAGTTAAATTTTCACAATCAGCTGAACTGTGAATTTAGCAGCTGAAATTGATGAACATGCCTTAGAACTGAAGTGAAGTTGAAAATGAGTTCAATTGTCAAAGTTAGCAGAATGAGATAAAAAATAAACTGTTAGAACGAGCAGAAATTGAACTTTAAAGTTTCAAAACTTTCTCAGCCATTCAAAGACCAGGCATAGTGGACGACTGGTTTCCTGAGTCCAAGCTGATCGATTTGGTGTATAACATGTCTGGGTGCGTATTTCTGTTAACTTGGAAGAAGCTTGAACTCTCTCGGCCAATCAGAGAGCAGGGCTGGGGGACGGCTGGTTTCCTGAGACCAAGCCGATCAATTTGATGTATAACATGTCTGGGGGTGTATTTCTGTTAACCCAGAAGAAGCTTGAAATCTCTCAGCCAATCAGAGAGCAGGGATGTTGGCGGTGGGGGGGGGCAATGGGTTCCTAAGACCAAGCCGATTGATTTGATGTATAATATGTGTGGGTGCGTATTTCTGTTAACCAAGAAGAATCTTGAACTCTCTCAGCCAATCAGAGAACAGGGATGGGGGGTGGGGGGGGGCACTGGGTTCATCAGACCAAGCTGATCAGTTTGATGTATAATCCCAGGTAGCAAAATTGGTCTGGGCCAGATGTGGCCCACATCTGGCACTTACATCTGGCCAACATACCGCAATGAATGAGGGGCCCCCACTGGCCCAGGCCAGTTTGCCAGAGGTGGGCCATGTATGGCCCATAGCCGTTCCAGCACTGGGCCAGTTGTGGTAACCTGCACTGACCCACACCAGGCCCAGCTCAGGCAGGGCCGGCTCGGACTCGGCAAACCAGATGTGGGCCAGTGGTGGGCCGTCATTCATTGCGGTATGTGAGCCAGATCTGCCATGGGTGCCGGATGTGGGCCATACCTGCTGAACTGCTTATTGCTCAGTCACAAATTTAGACAATAAATAAAACAATTACACTTCAAATATATACAATAACTGCTCAATCAATAAAAGGAGACCATGCTTAAGCTTTACAAACATTTGTAATTTCAAAAACAGCTGGAAATTCACAAATTGAGGAAACTATAGGTCATGTTTACATATAATTCCATTCAAGTTGTTACAATAATGTGGTAGAGGAAGTTCTTTAAAAATACATTTCCAAATTGAAACTTCATAA
>SSNS01001080.1:41859-58007 GCA_006937985.1 Aphyosemion australe
TGATGTATAATATGTGTGGGTGCGTATTTCTATTAAGCAAGAAGAAGATTAAAATCTCTCAGCCAATCAGAGAGCAGGGAAGGGGGTGGGGGGGCATTGGGTTCCTTAGACCAAGCTGAACGATTTAATGTATAATATGTGTGAGTGTGTATGTCTGTATAGCCAGAAAAAAATTGAAAACTCTCAGCCAATCAGGGAGAGAGGGGGGGTGGGGTGAGAAGCGATGAGAGAGAGAGAGAGAGAAAGAGAGAGAGAGAGAGAGAGAGAGAGAGAGAGAGAGAGAGAGACAGAGAATTTATTCTGGGTCTGGGTTCTGATCCTGGTTCTGGTCTTAAACCAGATGCTGGTTCTGATTCTGGTTTGCTGAAACAAGCAGACAGACTGACAGAGAAGCAACAAGGCTCCAGTAGGATTGTACTTAAAATAGCTTTTCCGTATATCCGCTCTCAGACAGTAAATAGCGGGAAATGTCTGAACCAATCAGAAAGCTCCATTATCACACCACTGCTCTGCTGCTGTTAGAGATGCAGCAGGCAGGCCCCTTAATGAGGAAGGCTTTGGATCTGTGCTTCAGATGTCCGATCAGAGGTCTCCAACGTCTCATCACCATTCGAAAAGTATAGCACCGATTTGAAAAATTCCAAAAGCGTCAGCATCAGAAGGCTTTGGTGGTGCTGTATTTAATTTTTTGTGTGCCTACCTAGAATATTTGTACACACTAAAAAGAGCTGGGTTATTTCATCTACTCAACTGCTGGGTTATGAAAAGTTTGACCCATTTTGGGTTATTTATATGAGATTTGGGTTATTTTTGTGCAACCCACGCGCTGGGTCAAAATCGAACAACCCAGCATTCATTGGCTGACCCAGCACCTGGGTTGTTGTTCTGGTTTGAACTGGTTTACATCTACAGTCATCCTCTCTACATCGAATCGTGCCAGGCTCCATTTTGGCTTCGATCTGAGCTGGGGCAAAAAACATCATTTTTTCGACGTAAATCAACTATTAAAGGTTTGTATCGTTTGTGTACATTCCCATCACGTCTGTGCCGCGTTACATACTGGTATCTGTATGTTGTTGAGGCTAGTTTGTTGGTTTTTGCTAACAACGTAGCTAGCCATTTAGCTGTTGTCTTGAGCCTTTTATTCAAATAGTGTACGTGGCTTATCTGTGGCTTTCGTAAACTGATATTCTGCTTATTTTTACATGTTAAAAATCCTGTGGAACTACTACAAACGAGTCGCGTCGGTGGCTAATGAAACAGGCGCGGGGAGGAGCGGGGGGTCACGCGGCAGCTACAACTCCAGGCTAGGGAAAGGAGCAAAAATCTTCACACTGTCATGGCGATTAAGTACTTATATTATCGTCACATCTCCGATATAGCGAGCACCATAACCATTCAGAGAAAAGTGACGCATGAACAAGTGGTGAGGGACACGGAAGTATCAAAGCAGCTCACGTCAGCTCTCGAAGGACAGAGACGCAAGGTGCGGAAACCTTTTCTGAGTGCGCCCGAGCTGCATTTAGCATCTTCTCCAGGTGGGAAAAGCTGGCGGGACTGTGTACATAAAAACAGCTCTTTTCGAGTGAGATTTTAGCCGTCTGAACCATGTGGTATGAACGTGCATCTTTGTAAAATAATGAATCTGAATATTTAATTTTAAATGTCTCGCGTTAAACTGTAGTTCTGCCTTTCCCTGTGTTGCCACATCTGCTTATAATGGGAGTGGATGGATCTTGCGTTGTTAAAGCTGTTTCCATGTTCAGACCGCATCAGATGCCTTCTTGTGAACAAAAAATATAGGCTAGTGATTTTGATACTGATATAAAGTTAGCTTAGATTTACGTGTATGCAGTTTATCACATATAAATTATATAAGGAGAGAGGATTGTTTTTTTTCTAGAATTTGTGACGCTAAATAAAATGGCTGTTGTTGGGTCTATGTGATTACTAAAAGATATATACTTATAAAACCCTAACAGCTGTGTTCCGTGTTATCTTCAGATTGTTTTTGTAAAGATGATTTTTGAATAATGAATAGTATTGTTATTTTTGCTTATGCTCTTTTTGTGTTTGTTTCAGATCAATGGACAGCTTTGTCATCAACACTTTGACTGAATGGCAGCTGACAGATCTTGTAGACAGATTTAAAGGTAAATCTATTTTTCTCCATCCACAACATCTCAAGTCTGCATTTTGTACTCATAGTAATAATTTGGGTTGTCATGAAGTTGACAGCATTTCTTTTTTTGTATAAAATTTCATAAAATATAACTTCATGTTTTTTAACAGCTTCCAATGTAGTGTGTCAAAGTGACTCTAATAAATTAATAGGGCACATTTTGTAGGCGTTCAGTGTTTTATTCTAATTTGTAACAAATAATGGAATGGGCATGTTTATTACTATAGCTTCGATGTAATTAGCCATTCATTTTTGTTTTCTGCTCCTCTGTTATAAAAACAAAGATGTTGTGTTTTCTGTTTTTGTCTTTCAGAGGAGGGGATTGATGAGGAAAGTTTTCTTCTTTTAGATGAGGCTACCATCATCCAGTTGATCCCAAGAGCTGGCCCTAGGCTGAAGTTCATCAAAAGATTTGCAAGACTTGTATGTAGTTGAGGTCAATGCAGTTGTGAGAGGCTAAATTTGTCAGTTTTCCACAGACAAATATTATTTCTGTTTACCATTTAATAGCTACTGTTGAAGATGGCGTATACTTGTTTTAAGTGCAAAAAGCAAATTTCAGGGGGTATTAAGAGTCTTTTTATGCATTTGCGTGCAGTACACCATGTAATCTCAGAATCAACACATTTCCAGTGTAGTGAAAGTGGTTGCGGTAGGACATTTTCTTACATGTGGTCTTTTAAAAGACATTTGGAAAAGGAGCATGAAGTTGAAAATACTTCTGATGACCCATTAGAAGGACCAGCCCCACCTGTTTTACGAAATGTTGAAATGTTGAATGCTGAAATGAAGACAGCACAGCGAGATGAAGAAGTTGAGGAAGATTGGGATGAACTACAGCCGGAGGGCATTACCAATCGGGTGGCCCTGTTTTTAGCCCACCTTAGATCCAAATCTTCCATGACATACTCAAACTTAAACTTTGTGGTTCAGCATACCTCCAGCTTAATTGGTGATATTGTCAGCAGACTGCAATCAAAGACTATGGCTTTATTTAATCAGTTTGGTCTTGATCAAAGCCAAGAAGTAGAAGAGCTTGGGGTGGAGTTCTCAGAAGCAGCTGAGCCTTTCAAAGGAATAGAGACAGATTACAAGCAGATGCTTTACTTTGCTAAATCTGGAAACTTCATTCAGCCAGTTGAGGAGCGTTTGTCTGGGGTTTCCTATGTTCAGCCAACGGCCTCTGTCACTGGCATTGTCCGACAAGTTGGAATTCCTGATTCATATTATCGTATTCCGTTAAAGAGCCTTTTGAGCAAGATTCTTGAAATTCCTGGGATTTTACAGGCCATGCTGGAATGGCAGTGCAGAGAGGGTGATGCAATTCAGGATCTTTTTGATGGGGATTTTTGCAAAACGCATCCATTGTTTCAGAAGGAGGTTTCAGTCCCACTTGTGATTTACCAAGATGATTGTGAGATAGTAAATCCGCTTGGTTCAAAGACTGGGATTCATAAGTTAGGACTTATTTATTTCATCTTGAAGAGCTTGCCACCAGACCTTTTATCATCGTTGCAGTCACAGTTCCTTTTGGCAGTGTACAAATCTGATGACGTAGCGACCTATGGCCTTGATGCAATCCTGCACCCTATCGTGGAAGAGATCAGGTGTCTGGAGAGTGATGGCATCCTTGTTAATACCCCAAATTATCAAGGTGTTGTCAAGTTCACAGTGGCCCAGGTAGTTGGAGATAATTTGGGCTTGCATGGAGTTCTTGGCTACATTGAAAGCTTCAGTGGAAATTATGTATGTCGGCTCTGCAAAGCAAATAAAGAGGTGGTGCGGTCTCTGACACTGGAAGATCCTGCATTATTGCGTGATCGCAATAGTTATGAGGCAGATTTGCTAACAGGTGACTCCTCCAAAACAGGCCTGAAGAGAGACAGTGTCTTGAACAACTTGTCTTTTTATCATGTGTCAGAAAATGCAGCAGTTGACATCATGCATGATATACTGGAAGGGGTGGGGCCCTATGAAGTCAAACTAGTGTTGAATTCACTCATCGAGCAAAAGCATCTCACAATAGAAAAGCTTAATTATCGAATTACAAGCTTTGACTACGGATTTTGTGATAAAAGTAACAGACCTTCTGTCATAAGCAAGAGTGATCTCAGAAATCTTGAAGGCTCCATGCGGCAGTCAGCATCTCAGATGTGGTGCCTACTGAGGTTACTGCCAACTATGATAGGTGACCTTATCCCTATAGATAACAAGCATTGGGAACTTCTACTCCTTTTGCTCTTGTGCATGGAGTTCATGTTTTCTCCTTCGCTGACTGTAGCAGCGACACTGTACTTGGCCAAAATCATTGAAGAGCATCACACCCTTTTCCTGGAGCTCTATACTCACCTACATTTACGGCCAAAGCATCACTTCATGCTCCATTACCCAGGAGTCATTCGAAAACTCGGACCATTGAGACAGTTCTGGGCAATGCGATTTGAAGCTCGGCATGCATTTTTCAAACAGGTTAGCCATGTAACTTGTAACTTCCGAAACATTTGTAAAACGATGGCTTTTCGCCATCAGAATATGCAGTGCTACAATTTCCTGTGTGGAACTGTGTTGTGCCACAATACAGAAGTAGGTCCAGGGTACAGTACATTTCTGGCAAACATGGAGGGATTTAAAGAGATCCAAAGGGGTCTAGAAGGTATTCCCCTTTTTAGTGAATTGTATGTGCCAGCCTGGGTTTCATTTAAGGGAACTAAGTATAGAGCAGGCATGACTGTGTTCCTGTCCTATGATCCATTTGGTGAGCCTCAGTTTGGTCTCATACAATCAGTTGTACTGCTGGAGCAAACATCACACACCCCAACAATGAAGCTTGTGGTAAAGAAATGGGAAACCCAGTGGTTTGATAGGCATTTATTTGCATATAGTGTGATTCCCACTCAAGTTTTGGAAGCTGTAGATGTGACAGATCTGCTTGATCACCATCCCCTCCATGCAACCAAGTCGTACAGAGAGGATGATGACAGTTTATACATTGCCCTGCGGTATAGACTTTTTTAGAAAATGTTTGTGTGTTAGTATGACGCTTGTAAATAGTAGTTTGACAGGTTTTTATATGTTGAAAATGGCTAGCTTGACATCGTCCCCACATTAGTTTAGTTATGAGGTATACATGCTGCATAAACTGTCCATTGTTTGAGGATGATTTGACTACCTGGATGACAACAACTACTGGGATGGGATGACATAATGGAACTACTGGGATGGTATTTCAATGACTACTGGGATGTGATAAGTTGTACTGTAAGTATTTTTGGTTTAATCACTTCATGTCTATGTGCTCCATAAACAGTCTTCGTCACTGCCGTATTTATGTTTTAGAAGTAACTATTTTAAACACACCTGCATGGTCCAAGACAGAAAACATCTGTCAGAAAACGTTTTACTCTTAAAAACAGGACATTTAGGTCAACTATTTCTTATACCTTTTGTCTCTGAAACCATGTGCACCCTCTAAAAGTGTGCTGCACCACTGTCCACAGAGGTTTACAAGTGTACTGAACTACTGCAGGTCCCGGTTCCTCAAGCCGGCTTCATAACTGCAACATAGGGGCAGCTCGTCTTGTTGGAGCTGTTAGTTAGCCTCGTATACTGCCCCACTACAGTATAAAACTTTGGCAGTAAGAATGCCAGCCAATACACATCAGTCACACCTTGCATACCTTATGCCGTCCACTAGCCTAGTGCAGCAAAAACATCCACAGATATTAACCCCAACCATCACCTTGTCCAATATCAATTCAAGTGTTTACATTAAGATTAAAGATTAAAGCCATCAGTTTGTCACACACACTGGTGTGTGGTGAAAATTGTCCTCCACATTTGACCCATCCCCGTGGGGAGCGGTGAGCTGCAGACACGGTCGCGCTCGGGAACTATCTATGGCATTTTAACCCCCCAATCCAACCCCTTAGTGCTGAGTGTCAAGCAAGGAGGCATTGGGTTCCATTTTTTCAAAGTCTTTGGTATGACCCCTGATCTCCCAGTTCCGGGGCGGACACTCTACCACTAGGCCACCGGAGCTGGTTACATGCTAATGCTCAGCCAACTATTCCAGTTGGCTGCAACTGTTTACGATATTAAACAGGATTTTCTGCATAGGTTCAACCTGCTGTTGCGCCTGCTGTCCCACCTACAAGATCTGATGTCACATCAACTGACACACCTACAACCCCCATGGAGGAACAAGCAGCAGCGGTGGTGGTATCAGAGAATCAGCTGATTCAGACAATACACATTGTTCCACAGTTTGTAAGTTCTACTTTTAACACTTGGGTGTCACTTTTTAAATCGGCAATAAGCTGGGTAATTAGTCAAAGTCAAAATTTAGAAACAAAACTGAATCAATCTTGTGTATATTGATTAATTAAGAAGCTTTATTTAAATGGCAAATCCACCTAGATAAGAAATATTCTTATCAATTACATTTGTTTTGATTAACCTTTTTAAAGGTATATTCTACCCATAAGTAAATTGTCTGTTAGATTTCCCTGAGTTAGACAAATGAGGAAAAGGATTTTGTAACCTGCCCAGTCATTAAAGAGCAAATTGCAGGTTAAATTTCTTTCCAATTCACATAAAATACTGTCCAAAAATACTATTTGAAACATTTGTTGTGGATATTTCGTTTAAAAATACATAACAGCACAGTTTTTTGACTAAAAAGTGGCATTTTTTCAGCAAAACTTCTAAAAACACTCTTTTTTTTTTAAATCTCAACCTCTGACGTAACCAAAGGGAGTTCTAAGCTAGGTTCTGCCCCAGCTCAGTGTGGAGAGTTTTAGGGTAGAGAGGTCGTGTTATCGACTCATTGTGTGTTCACTAGTTTAGGATTGTGTTAAGTTTGATAAACTATTGTTTGTGAAGGCTGTACAAACTCCAGCCTGTTCGAACATGGAGTCCACGAGTTTGTATTGATTTGAATTCATATCACCCTTCCCAAAATGAATACATAAATCTGCAATGTTGTCTTTTTTGCAATTTCCTCAGGATGTCCGGCAGATTCTTAGAGGCTTACCGGATGGCAAGCTAATTATCGAGAGTCTTGACATTGATAATAGCATCACAACTAGCCAGAGATGTCTCCTCGTCCGTATCCTGGTGTCGTACCTCATTGAAAAGTTTGGAGAGAAGTACTTGAAGAGATTTTTTTTATATATTTTTATGTCAAATAGGGTTCCTGTTAAATATGCCAACATTCTCATTTGAAAAGTAAAAGTATAACTCTGACATTAACCTACATTTCGAAATGCTAGAACTATTTACATGGGACACAAAACATGTTTAAGCAATATTATGACGTAATTTGAATATTAGGACATAAAGAAAGATGTATAAATGTGGTTGATGTGAAGGTATTAATTAATAACCCAAGTCATGTGTTCCAAGTTCTTATTTGGTGGTTATAAATGTACTCCACAAATGTCAGCATTGTTCAGCTATTTCTCCAAAAAATGTATTCACTAGGCACAAATTTCTGTGTTTGTTATGCAAATTATCAATGTGCGCTGTTCGGTACCTGTGGGTGACCATAGCAAAACCTGTCTTTACATTGCCTGGCCTGCCAAATTAAATGCGTTTTCAAAGACATGTAGTCTGGGAGCGAGTGTGATCTCAGTGACCATAATTGACAGACGGGATCAACCAAGTGGAATCATTTCACAGGTCCTTGTATAAGCTTTTGCATACATATACAATGCTAAAGTTTGCACAGCAAATATAGAAAATAGTACCTACTTCAGTGGCTACAGTGATTTAGTAGAAAAAATAACTACACAATACAATTGCTATTTGTTTTTTAAATGTTTTAGTTTAATCATAACCAATTAAAAATCTTTGAACTTGAGACTCGGGTTGTAAATTAATAACTTTGGATTGCCAATATTTACTAAGTATTTCATACATAATTTCTGTCCTACAATCCAAACTATCTTTTTAAATGTAGTTTTCCACTTTTAAGCCATGTGATGATGCAGTTTTTTTCTGTTTCACAGTCCTACATCAGACACCAAAAAGGCCCTGGCATCTGATTTGGTTCAGTTGTTTCCCAGTTTGAAAGACTCATCAAGCAGTGGCAGCGTGAGTGTTTTTGGTAAAAGGTCATTGCGATATTTATTTGGGGTGTCATGTTTCTCAGAAAGATTCCATATGATTTAGCTCTCTATCCAATTTCATTTTCAGTTTAACCTTTACAGTGGGAACAATTTTTTTTTTCCTTTTTACTTCTGAGGACAGACAGACGTACAGACAAACCCTGTTCTAACCGTAGCCCATGCTGTCAAAAATTAAAACATGTCTGATATCTATTAATCAAACATTTTCATTTCTTTGAAGGACATATGGTACACCCCAGGACGGAACCACCGGCCAGCCACTGGATTCCTGGAAGAAAGGCTGCGGAACATAAGAAAGAGACTGAGATCAAGCAGGTCGCGGAGCGCAGCCCAGACACCAACTCAAACAGCAGACGATGGCGCTCCTGTAAGGGCTCTCATACCAGGTAATTATTTAGCTTAATTATTAGTTGAAGCAAAACATCCATATTTTAGTGATTAACATCCATACATGCAAATTAGTTGGCTTTTGGTGAAATTTGCCATTTTTACCTTGGAAAATAGCATTAATGTTAGTCGTGCAAATAGATAAAGGTATAGCTGAGGATGTTTCTGAATTTCACGAAAGAACCGCTCTTTCCACTTTATGAACTAAAATCTGCTGCACAACACTCTACCTGCCCCCAAGGGGGAACGTAGATAACATTGAGAAATACGTAGATATTTATGTAGTTAACGTGTATATATAGATGTAGGTCATTTCTATCAGTAATCTGAAATGTATTTATCCTAATAGCATGCCAAACTTTAGCCTACCTTCGAGTAGAAAGTTGGTGATGGAGGTGTTAGTGAGGAGCCCACCCTTGGCTTTCAGCGCCACCATCGTTAGAAAGAATCTCCTAAAAACACTGGTCTGGTTTCTTTTTTTGAGGCCTTTCTCTTCTTATCTTACACGTCCAAGACAATTTTTCTCTTGCGACTCTCAGCCATTTTCAAAAGAACCCGGTGAGAACTGTGAGGTAGAATTAATGGATGAAGGCGTATTGCATGAAGTGAAAGTTTAACCTATCTTAGAAATGAGCATGTAGGACGGCCTTGCAAAAAATAAATCACCAGAATGATTGACAGTTAGGAGGAACAATAGTCAAGATGATCCACTCTGAAGAAAAAGATCCTCTGCTATACCTTTAAAAGATGAAATTGAAGTGAGGTGCTTTGTAGACACACCACTGAGCAATGAACCGCTGAGACATCGCACTGATAGTGAGGTAAAAGTTATACTGCTTTATATCACATCATGTTCACGTTTTCTGCAACTTAGATTGATAAATAGCGGCAGTGCTAATAGGTCAGTCTACACAACAGATTTGTCAACACAGAGCTCAACTGTACATGGGCACCAAACTAATCTAAGTTTTTAAATAGTTATGTGATTACTGTAGCTTTCATGTTTGACAATAACCATGCGAAATGTGCACCTATCTGCAAGCTAACTGAAGCTAAAGGATAGTTATAATTACTGTGCGTCAGAACTAGACCATAGAAGTAATAGATCCATGGCATGGAATAAACTGAGTGGTCAGCAAGAGGGAGAGGAGTGACCTTCCACAAACGGGCGAGTCCTTGAAAACAGTTGTGAAAATAGTTGTGTTGAAATAGGTTCAAATAATGAACCGAAAAAACTGAAATCTAGATATGTTAATTTTTTTCCAAAAACTCACCTTTTTCACCATGTATGTTGTTTACATGTCAGGACCAAATTCTTGTGTTCTTTTTTACAGAGTGTACCATCTCTGACGAACGTGCGTCACAGCTTAAAGAATGGTTAAGAAACAATTCTCAGCCCCTCAGTCAGGTAGAGAACTACATGCAGGACACTGCAGTCTACAGGGCCAAGTGCATTAGGGACAACAATTGGACCATCTATCAGATCCTCCAGGAATTCCCTCACCTAATGAGCAAAGGCATGGTACGTTTACATGTGATGAGGATGCATATGTTAGTGTGCCACATTGAATGTGTTTTAAAAATGTTTCCCATTTTGTAGATTGCGCAGGACTTTCTTGTCCTGCATGGAGACGCTTCATCGAAGTTGTTTGAAACTTGGCTACCCATTTATGCAGAGAAAATCTTGTACCTGGCGAGACGGGAGGGAAAGCTGATATCGTCCCTGGATGGGTTAACACAAGGTAATATATTCTTGTTTGCCATCTTTGCAAATGTCAATATTGGTTTGTGTCAATGTAAGGTTTCCTCAACAAGGCTGGGGTCTCCCTCACTAGGCTATGTTTGCCTAACTAGTGTCAAAAGCCTGCAACAAGACCTCTAGCCTAAGTGGAGGGCACATTACTCAACAACTTGGCAATGATGTAGCATCGCTTCCTGTGGTATAGGTAGTGGCACCTCTTAGGACCTGATTTATCAAAGGTTTGCGCTTGTTAAAACGTGTGCAAACCCCAAAGCGGGCACAAAATATTGGAAGGAGAACATGTAAACAAGTAGGCGTTCCATGTGTAGTGTGATTAATCAAACATGAAACCGTTTGCGGCAGCTGTATTTGCGCCTATTTTTACCACCTCTGAAAGGGTGGCTGCACGTAACCGTTAGCAGAGGTTTCATTTCATTTGAATACTGAATGACAAAATCACTTGTATGCCATTCCAAATTGTATTCTCACCTATAATGTCTTCTACAGATGCCGTTGGTGAACTTGCTCTCAGGCAGTTGCCATCCTTGCTCCCTCCAACTGGTTACAAACTCGGCCATGGTCGCAGTGCAAAAATGGTTCGCCACACCAATGAAGAATGCAAGTTGGCGTTCATCCACCATAAGCCTGTAAGTCTCCCAGTACATCTAAAGGCAAACTTTTATCTTTTCATTAACCTAAACCTGTTATTCCTTGGCTGATGAATGTGCACAAACGCATATCCAGGTTTCTATACTTCTGACTATTGTTAAGCAATCTACAAGCTTATGTGTTGGTCACTATCAAAACATACTAGGCTTTTAAAACAAGACTGCAGTGCCACTGAATGATCGCCTCGCTACCACACCACACTGACGCAGACGTTAACAACATAAGGCGATGCCTCATCAACAAAACAAGTAGAAGCATTCATCCACATCCAGCTCTGTCTCCATTTCATTTATTTTTCTGACATGCAGACTAGGGATGCACCGATCCACTTTTTTCACATTCGATCCGATACCGATATCAGAAGTTTAGTATCTGTCGATATTGATACCGATATGATTCAATTCTGCCATGACTATTTCAAAAGGTTGTAGCTTAAAAATGGTTAGAGATAAAAGTAAACTGTAAATGAGAAAAATATTCAGTAGGACCCAAAGTTTGTGAAGGGAGCAAATTCACTCATCAAATTAGCATATTATGACTTCACCAGGCTGCCATATTGGAATGTATAATTTTTACAAATGTTCCTTCTTATTTTTACATGTAATTTTTAAATGTTCATTATATTTTTTTATATTTTTAATTTACATATACATATATAAAGTTATTTATTAATTTTTGCTTCATTTAGTTATTTTTATATTGTATTTTTTGATATTGGCCACTCAAGACTAATGCTTTATAGGCATATTTATCAGGTTTGTTGGGCTTGTAGCTTCAGGGTCGACCTTCCCATGAATGTAACGATCATTTGATCCAAGGAAAGTTCCTTATGTGGACCATAGATGTTTGGAATACGTGGAATGTTCATATCGATTATGTGACGCACTTTTACTTTCACTTTCATATTTACCGCGGCTGCCGCTATTTGCGACTTTTTTTTTACATTCCCGCTATGCCTGTCACCATTAGTGTGTTTTTACCATCCTTTCTACACCCACCGTGTCCCGATCACGGAGAAATAAGCCTGATTACTCTGGTGAAGCACAGACTCTGTTGCTGCACGCAGCGTGACTTTCTCTCACTGGATGAGTGAATCTTCATCAGAGGGCGAATATTCCAATTCAGAAATTAGAGTCAACTATTACCAGTCAAAGAACTTTGCCAACAATGAACAGACCTGCCAGCATTGTAAGTTTTTACTCTAATATTTGCCCTCTGTGAGCTCCGCTTGTCTCCTCCCTTTGTCGGGAGCGTCCCGGCTGGAGGCGATTTTCAAACTTTATAAACTCCGAAAATTTCAAAAGAAACACCTAAAAGTGTTGCTCAGATTTAATTTACACCTTTCCACTATCTTCTAGTTTAAAGTAATAACTTCATGAGTGATATTATTTGCAGCTGTGGCTCGTTAAACTCTGCAATCATGCTGCAGCGTGGGACTGTAGCGCCGCATGACGTCACTCACAGCACATAGAAATACACTGAATAGATCTGTTTTTATGAATCGGGTCATAGATCGGTCCATAGTCACCGATACCCGATCTAGAATTTTCTCTATATCTGTACCGATACAGATATGCGGATCGGATCGGTGCATCCCTAATGCAGACAGGAGGCTGCCATCTTGGAATCATGTGAGGGGAGAGCGTGCTTTGATTGGCCACTTTAAGATTTCAGCTCAGCCGAAAGCTCGCATAGTGGGCACATGGCGAGTTTCTGCACCCCGTGAGGCAAAAATGATCAAACTGGTTTGATTTTCACCTCAGCGTCTTGTGAGGCAGAAAACTCAGTGAAAATTAGGCGCACACAGCGAGGAATCTACTGAGCAAACAGCCACGAATTACCGTTAGCTCAGCAGTTTGCTCTCGTGTGCGGAAGGCTTTTAGGGAGAGCCCAGCCACCCTGGGGAGGAAACTCAGCCGCCTGTATCTGTGATCTTGTTCTTTCGGTCACCACCCAGAGCTGGGGACCATAGATGAGGGTTGGAATGTAGATTGACCGGTAAATTAGGAGCTTCGCCTTTCGCCATAACCATCTAGACAAAATCAAAGAATGCAGTGAATCTTTTCCAAATTGTAATCCTAAGTAGACTTTATCTTAAAATAATATCTTTTCTTGTGAGGACCAGGAAAATGCTCCTCACAATGTCTTTTTTTAATTCTGCTGTACTAGTTGGTAGACATTTGTTCCTTACTCCCTCATGCCTTCTCACTTGTTTGTTGTTTAATCTTTCTTTCTTTGTTTTTTAGCCTGGAACAAACATGGTGGAGTACCTCCATGAGGCCAAGGCATCAAAACCATACCCCTACGTCCTGACATTGGGAAACGACCAACAGAATGTGTCGCAGGCCTTTGTCATCATCGCTGGTCAGGCTTTGGAACATGACACACTGCTTCAGGCCATCGATGCCTGCTTCAAGGCATTCTATGTTTTAGACATCGAATACCCAAAGCAGTGTGAACATGTATGGAAATTCATGCAAAGTGTCATCTATGAAATCCCAGGAGGGGAGTCTAAACTAGTCAAATTTCTTCAAACCAGAATACTTGCTAGCAAATAGGCATTTGAAAAATGGACAGTAGACCTTTTAACTGTTTGGCACTGAATGTTTTATTTACATTGATTCCAGTGTACACTGTTCCAGTTCTTGACTTGAATGTACACTGTTCCCTTTCTTAATCTGAATTACATTGTTCCCTTTCTTAATCTGAATTACATTGTTCCCTTTCTTAATCTGAATTACATTGTTCCAGTTCTTAACCTGAATTACATTGTTCCCTTTCTTAATCTGAATCTGAATGAAGTGATCTGAACATTTCATATTGTTAACATTTATATGAATAAATTTCAAGGCAGTGCCTTGTAAAGATTTCAGTAATGTGTTTATTTTATTTTATATGAATTACATGACCAAATCTAGCATGTATGTTGTGACAGTTGAATAGATATGGATAGTTTTCTGTCATAAATTGTACTGTAATGTGTTAAAAATAATTGGGCATTGTGACCACGCATTTGGATAGATTACTGAACATTATATGTTGTTGAAACAACCCAAAATTAATGTTCATTTAACCCAGCATTTGGGAAGAGTAAATAACACATAATTAGTTAAAACAACCCAAAATTATTGTTAATTTGACCCAGCTTTTGGGTAGAGTAAATAACACAAATTTAGTTAAAACAACCCAAAATTGTAGTTAATTTGACCCAGCATTTGGGTAGAGTAAATAACACAAATTTAGTTAAAACAACCCAAAATTGTAGTTAATTTGACCCAGCATTTGGGTAGAGTAAATAACACAAATTTAGTTAAAACAACCCAAAATTGTAGTTAATTTGACCCAGCATTTGGGTAGAGTAAATAACACAAATTTAGTTAAAACAACCCAAAATTGTAGTTAATTTGACCCAGCATTTGGGTAGAGTAAATAACACATGTGTGTGGTTGAATTGACCCAGCTTTGTGGCTAATTTGACCCAGAATTTGGGTGGAATATTTAACTCATCTGTTGGGTTAGAATGGAGTAACCCATCTTGCTGGGTCAAATTAACCACTGCTGGGTTGGTGCAATATTGATCCAGCGGTTGGGTTATAAAACAGCCCAAATTGGGTTATTTTTAACCCAACTGTTTTTAGTGTGTAGGAGAAATGATGAGATGATTTCTACTGTCTGGAGCAGAAAATGCCTGTTTTTTATGGGAGGAAAATGTGGCTGAATCCTCTTTCAGATGCTTGTAACTCAAGAACCGTGGCAGATACAGCTAAAACGAAGACATCCCATCGAAGCTGACAAAGAAACCTTCTGTTTTTGAAAGAAATTACACATGAACTATAAAAGATGTGGTCGTAGCAGATTTTTCTTTAGAGAAAATCATCGGATCCTGCAGCTGATCTGCAGCTTCAACAGTCACATTGGAAGCCTGGAACCTCTCATCACCATTCAAAAAGTATTGCACCGATTAGAAAAATTCCAAAAGCGTCAGCAGCAGAAGGCGTCGATGGTGCTCTGTGTGAATTTCTGTGTGGCTACGTTGAATTGTGTAGGAGATATGAGGAGACAATTTCAGCTGTCTGACTTAGAACAGAGCAGAAAATGCCTGTTTTTTATGGGAGGAAAATGTGGCTGAATCCTCCTTCTGATGCTTGTAACTCAAGAACCGTGACAGAAACAGCTAAAACGAAGACATCCCATCGAAGCGGACGAGTAAAACTACTGTTTTTGAGTAATTGATGAGTGTACTCAAAAAAATTTGGTCGTAGCAGATTTTTGTTTAGAGAAAATCATCAGAATCTGCCGTTCTCCAGATCTGAAGCTCCAAACATCAAATTGCAGACCTCGAACCTCGCATCACCATTCGAAAACTATTGCACCGGTTCGAAAATTTCCAAAACTGTCAGCGGCTGAAGGCTTTGATGGTGCTCTGTGTGAAATTTTGTGTGCCTATCTTTAATATTGTAGGAGATATGACGAGTACAGTTTAGCTCTCGGAGAGCGATCGAAGCACCTGAGCTGAGAAAAAATTGAATGGCTGCCAATGGGAGAAAATCTGGCTGACTCCTCCTTCTGAGCCTCATAGCGCAAAAACCGTGGCAGCTACAGCAAAATCGAGACCATCCCATCGAAGCAGACAAAAAAACCTACTGTTTTTGAGAAAATTACGCGTCTACCCCAAAAGATGTGGTCGTAGCAGAATTTCCCCTTCGGGATTTGAATCTGAAGCTGTCAGTCACAGTGGGAAAGGCATGACCATATTTGGGACAGCACAGCCCAGCTGCTGGGCGGAGAAATATTTTAAAACCTTTCCAAACTAGTTAACGCTACGACCACAATTTTTGGAGTACGTCCATAAATTATAGCTCAAAACGGAGGAAAATCCGTCAGCTTTCATCCAGCGCAAGTCTCATTTCCCTCGGTTCTACGGTTCTCTCAGGACACGGCCTGAAGTCGAGCAAAGTCTGTTTTTGGCCCTATTCTTTTGAATGGGGGGAGGAGGAGACGTTCCTGAACTTTCCAAAACTCGTACCTCAAGTTTAACCTG
>SSNS01001081.1:0-55861 GCA_006937985.1 Aphyosemion australe
CAGAAATATTAAAAGAATGTGGTGAATAATGGGAAGCCAGTGAAAGTTTTGATGGACAGGAGAACAGAGTTGCAAAATTCAATGTGAAGTTTGATCAAGGATTGATCAAGTATGACAGTGGAACTATGTATGAGAGATGGGTGGATATTATTTATATTTCCCAGGTGAACGTAAGCAGGCCGGATGACATTTGCTGTATAGAACAGCGTATTATCAAGAGTAATACCCAGGCTTTTAACCTCCGGGGAGGGGAATAATAGAGTTGTCGACAATGAAGCAAAGGGCTGTCTGCTTTGGAAGAGGGGGAGTTAGCTTAAAACAGTGGTGTTCAATCCTGGTCCTTAAGGGCCGCTATCTAGCATGTTTTAGTTGTTTCCCCACTTCAGCATATCTGATTTAATTGCTGAGTTACTTTTTCAGCAGATAATCAAGATCTGTAGAAGCCTGTTAATCTCCCACTAATTAGTGTCAAGTATGAATGAAATAAAGAAAATAAAAAATTGAAACTTAATATATGTGATTTCCAACTAAGATCCTCATCAATCATGACTCCCAGAAATTTGAGTTCCTTTACTCTGAATTTCCACACCATCAATATTTATAGATACTTCATTATTTTGTTTATCATTAAACACTATAAAATTTGTTTTATCAAGATATAATGTTAGTCTATTTATGTCAAACCAATGTTTTACTTTAACCATCTCACTGTTTATCACTTGAATTACATTTTGTATATTTGACCCAGAATAAAACAGTGTTGTGTCATCTGCAAACAAAACCGAACCAAGCAAAGTAGACACATTTACAAAATCATTAATAAACAACATAAACAGTTTCGGACCAAGGACCGACCCTTGTGGCACCCCACATATAATATCACTCAATTCAGATTTTATACTATTTAACTGTACGAACTGTTTCCTATTGTCTAAATAACTTTTAACCCAATGATGTGCCACTCCTCTTATGCCAAGTCGATGTAATTTTTGAAGTAATCTTCCATGATCAATAACATCAAATGCTTTTTTTAAGTCAATGAAAACACTAATAAAAGAATGTTTATTATCAATTGCTGTTGAGATTTTATCAGTTAATTCCATTATCGCCATTGAAGTTGAATGTTTGGTCCTGAACCCATATTGTACATGATTTAGAATAACATTTTTGTCAATAAATTTATCCAGCTCGATACAAAAACGTATTTTTGAAAACTGTGGAAGTAATGACACTGGTCTGTAATTAGTCAAATTATATTTATCACCACTTTTAAACAGTGGGACAACTTTCGCAATAATTCAGTTTATTTATATGGTGCCAAATTACAACAAGAGTCATCTCAAGGCACTTCACAAAGTAAACATTCCAACTGAATCTACTGATCAGAGCACTGAATTCAGTTCATTATGACAATTGGTTAAATGTTTCCTATATTAGGAAACCCAGCAGATTGCATAGAGTCACTGACTTGTGTCAGAGACTTGACAGCAATCCCCATACAAAGCAAGCATGTAGTGACAGTGGAGAGGAAAACTCCACTTTAACAAGTAGAAACCTCCAACAGAACCTGGATCAGTATGAGCAGCCGTCTGACACGACTCAGTGGAGATTTGAGAAGACAGAGCAGACACACACATATGCGCAAAAACAAACCAACAAATACAAATAATGGATGAACTAGTAGTAGCACATTCTATGAACACATTGTAGAACATTCTATGTTAAAGAAAGTAAAAAGTTAATATCAGGAGAGGGAGACTGTCTAGTGGTTGGCAGCAATGTGCCAGCCGATTGCCCCCTCCAGGAGACTATAGTGTGCACTGACAATCAGTTTGGATTTAAGCCTAAACATGGCTCTGATATGTGCATATATGCTTTAAAGGAACTCTTGAGTAACTATAAAGGCAAAAACTCAACTGTTTTTATGTGTTTTTTAGATGCCTCCAAGTCTTTTGATCGTGTAAACCACAGAAAACTATTTTATGAACTGTGCAAAGCTGGTGTGCCTAAGTACATTGTTAGATGTTTGTCATATTGGTATGCAAACCAGACCATGCAGGTCAAGTGGGCCAAGTGTGTGTCTGCACCTTTTCAGGTCTGTAACGGAGTCAGACAAGGGAGCATTTTAGCACCGGTATGGTTTAATTTTTATATGAATGACCTCTCTAAGCAGTTAATCCAGTGTAGAACTAGCTGTATGGCTGGAAGTACAGTAGTAAATCATCTGATGTACGCTGATGACATAGTGGTGTTTAGCCCAAGTTCAGCTGGTCTTCAGGAGCTTCTTAGTGTGTGTTCTGTACCCTGAAGTTCCGAAAAAGGAAACGCACCTTATCACAGCTCAGCAGAACGCTTCTGTAGCTTCTTCTGGGGAGGAAAAACACTTAGAGAGGACGTAAAGGTAACAGCTGAAATAACAGGAAATAATGCAATTGGAGAGTAGTGGTAGAAGAAAGTAGCAGAGTGTAAAAAAGTCAGTATGTCCTCCAGAAGTCTAAGCCTATAGCAGCATAACTACAGAGATAACTGAGAATAACCTAGCCTTTTAGATGGAGGAATGTGGGAGGCAGGGCCAGGGAGGAAAGTCTTTACTGACTGTATTCCTCGCTGTACACTCCACCTAGGTTTAGGTCTTCCTTTTCTAACAGGACCCTTAGGGTCATGCTGGACGACTCATCCCAGTTAGTCTTCCTTCCTTGAGGGGTCCCTCAAGATTCCATCCCCGGGCCGTTACATTTCTCCCTCTCCCTATCTCAAAAACACCACTCGTTTTGGATATATTATTTCATGCCTTCACCTTGGTATAAACTTCTTGTTTCATAGTTATTCCAGCAGAATAAATCCACTCAAAGTGCTAGCTAGTTCTGTAGCTAGTTTCAGCTTCAAATCAACCACACCCTAACCCAAAAGCTCATCTGTTTAGCTAAAACAGATGAACTCTACCTGAGCAGGTCGGTATGCTTCTTTGTTTTAATGACATGTTTTTATCTTTTGATATATTGTTTTAATTTTAGCATTTTTGTCTTTTTATATTGTGCTATGTGCTTTGTTCAGCACTTTGGGGCAGCAGATGTTTTTAAATGAGCTTTACAAATAAACTTTGACTTAACTTGATCACAGACTGGACAGGTTAATTGCATCTACATTCTTTTTAAATGCTGGCAAAAATTATAAAATGGTTTTTATAATTATCAACTCACTTTCTTTATTTTATTCTGTGAAATAAAAAATGACAACTAAACCAACCATCTATGCCTCTGACCTCCTTGTGAACTTTGCAGGATGCCAACGCAGAAGCACTGCTTCCTGCTACACAGCATAATGTGCTTCCAGTAAAAGACATTCTCTTCCACATCCACACCACAGACGTCCCTCCAATCCATTTACTCGGAGCGATGTACCTCGCACTCCACAGGTCGCCAAGTATGGTTTATGTAGTGAAAAATAATGTACTTATAGTAAACTTAAAGCTTCTAAATGGAAAATAAGAAATGATTTCGTTTACATTGAGATTAAATATTTATCAAATACATTCTGCTTTTAGATACACAAAAGGAAGGATAAGTGAGCAGAATATTGTTGAAGACAGACATATACAGAAGGAAACTACACTGACCTCATAAAATATAAGGAGTTATTCATTTTCCTTAAAGCCATAAACTCTTTATCAATACATTTTTATAACCAGAGTTTTTAAACACTGAGCCGAACTCATCGCAGCATAAATCTTTTATTTATGATGCTTCATTTTGGTGTTTTTTTTTTCTTCACGCTGTTTGTTTTTATGACCCATGTGGTCCGTCACCCAGAGAAAGAATGTAGAACTTAAAAGTGTCATAAATGCACACAAGTACAAACATTGTCAGTCGGGTGCATTAATCAGACAATAAATACTTTATTAGAAAGATGAGGAAACAAACTGCAAAACCTGATATAAGTAGATATATACTGTATGTTGTCTAGTTTGTGGAAAACGTAGCAGATAATTAGTTCATTGGTTTTTGGCTTAAGTCCCAAGTCATCATCACACACTGGTGAAATTACATCTCCGCATTTGACCCATCCCCATGGTTGGGAGCAGTGAGCTGCAGCTGTGGCTGCGCTCGGGAACTATTTGGTGGTTTAACCCCCCAATCCAACCCCTTAGTATTTGGTGGTTTAACCCCCCAATCCAACCCCTTAGTGCTGAGTGTCAAGCGGTCCCATTTTTTTCAAGGTCTTTGGTATGACCCGACTGGGAATCGAACCCCGATCTCCCAGTCCCGGGGCGGACACTCTACCACTAGGCTACCGGAGCTGGTCAGAAAAGCTCATGTTTTTGTTATTTTCACAATGAAATATGCTTTATTAATTAAGATGACTTGTTAATTGGCCCTATATAGAGACATTAAATTGAATCCTGATTGGTAAATATAACACTGGGTCTGTGGAACTAAAGCAAAGCAGGGCTGACTGGTTTACTGACATTTATCATCCAAGTATATTTGAGACTTTTCTTTTGAAGGACTGTCAAAGTTCCACTGTTTCACTATGTGGGAGTAAAGATTACACCGTGAGTTGGTTTCAAAAGATGCCTCGTGCTGGTGATTTTATCATTTGCACAGGGAAAACCCACCCATAACCCATGGTGTCCCTTATACAGGATATCCATTGGTCCATTGCAATAGCAGAAAAGGTCAAAGCAGTTGCATTGGTGTGTTCTGTGTAAAGTTATAGCCCTGTAATTATGGACATATACAAATGGTTGTTATGCTAAACTACTTTTTAACATTAAAATAGGTTGTTTATATAACTATTAATGCTAACATCACAGAGGGTCATAACAAAGTGCAGACACACTACAACTACAAATACCAAACATGATGTTTACCTTATCAATAGGTTTGGTAAACAAGATTTGGTTTGTCAGACTGAACTGGCAGAGACACAATGAGCTTCAGGGCTTTCCTACTACACACTTTCATTATTTACCACCGAGAAGTCAAACATGTGGCCTCTTAAACAATGGAACACATCAGTTTTAAATGGCAGCATTAAATAATGAATGCCACCATTTGAGTCTGTTTTTTAAACCTTAGGAGAAGGAATGAAAAGCTTGTGGCATTTATGCCTCTGGATTTGGTCAGGTCAGCACCTCAGACTGTTCTAAGAATTTTTGCAAAGTGATCACACAAGACGTAACAGAGATTAATTGTTTTTTGTTTAATTTAGAAGCTCTGCAAACATATATGCCGGTGTGCCTTGTAAAAATAGCAAAATATGTGTGTAAGAAAGTTTTAGAGAATTTTGTTTACATTTTTACATTCAATAACTTACATCTGTATCAGTCACTGCATTTACATGTGCAAAATGTCTTTAATCCGATCATTATTCGGATTAGAACATGACTGTGCACATGGGCCCTGGAAAAATGAATCCGATCATGTCAAGTGTTTACATTCGCCATACGTTAGATCTGAATAAATCATTTTGTCATGTGCAGAACAATCCAGTACACAGAAAAAGGCCGTAGAAGAACTTCCGCTGTAAACGAACATGGCTGCATGCATGTCAAAATGGAGCAGTACGATGTTCTTCAGAGCGTTTATTTTTAGTTCTTTAAGTACATCTAGCAACGCTTTTGTGTCTGAAACAGACCAGTTTTGTTTCACGCCTGCAATGCTTTCATCCAACTTCCGTAGACGGCAACGTAATGTACGTATGACGTAAATGACATGTGCAGTAATGACCCACAATCATGCACCATGATCGGATTAACAATCAGCCGTCTCAATCGGAATAAAAAGTTGATCCGATTGAGTTTAATCGAGTCAGAGTATTCTGAATGGCTTGTTTACATGACGCATTTTTATTCTGATCAGGCTTTTATTCCGATTACTTGTGTCCATGATAACGCAGCTAGTGGTTGTTGCTCAAACCTTATTCCTTTATGTATCAATCACAATTTTCCACAAGATGTTTTTTGTTAAAAATTCCTGTTGTCCAGTAGAACAAGTTAGCAGGATGATCAGGGTCATTAATATCACACACTTTAATGCTGGGGTTCATTAATTTATATTGACTGTAAGGGTTGAGGACATAAATAACAAAGTCATTGGATTTTAAAGTTCAAACTGCCAGAATCTATTTCAGGAAGGTCACAATTTCTGTGGTGTCATATTTCCGTTCGACTTCACACTGTAGCTAGTTTCCATTGAGCTATGAACTGTAAATATGAGCAGACAACATAAAATCATTCTCATTATGTGGATATAATGAATGAATGAAGATTTTTTTTCCCCAAGACCAATTACAGTACAAATTTTCATTTAGTCTTATTGTCCCTTCTCTGTCGTTCTCCTCCCCACTAACACCTGCAGGCCATCTGCCCATTATCTCTAATTAATTAAAAAGGAGAAAACCAGTGACACACCCTGAACAAATCCCAAATCAGGTTATGTTTCTATTACATCCCTTAATCACCGCTGACTGTGAGGGTGAAGCGGTGTAAAGTGCATGCACAGTAGCATGACTCAGTCAATGCTTTAGAGCCATTCTACCTTCTGGAAGTCCTCTGGGAATTGGCAAGTAAACAGCTTCATTGTCTCCCTCAGATATTCACCTTAGTGGAGCAATTCCTGCAAAAAGGACTGACTTTAAAATTGGTCCACGCTCTCATCACATTATTTACGGAAATTGAAACACAATCTCAGCTGCTTTTGGATAAATTCCATAACATTGACTCCTCTGTTACCTTGGAACTGCCGCCTGCCTGGACTGGGAACGGGTACTTACAAACAAAGATTTGCTACATTGTACTTTTGCTTATTATAGGCTACATGATTGCTTCTGGATCACTTTGTCAGTAATGCCAAACTTATGGAAATCTTTAAAGCAGCATTCCGCAACTTTGCAGTTATATGGTCTCTGTCGCCCTCTAGAGGCTTGCAGCGTAACGTCACTGTCGTAACATTAAATCTCTCTCGGGCACAAGAGGCATGTTTAAATTCCTAATGTCAGGCAAGACAACGAAAACAAACGTTTCCCACCTCCACACATTGAATAAATAGTTTTATCAGGACTGTATAACAACTTTATGCCTGACCAAACACAATAACCTAGCCATTAGCAGCACGGCTAGGTCAGAGTCCGTAGTTCATGCCTTTCTTTCTAAAAGAGCTCTCCAGCGAGGAAAAGACGGCCCAATAATAACTCTGGTCTTTGCTCTTGCTCTATCACGTTCTTCTTTTCTTTTCCTAGATTCCTCTGATAAGGGATTTCTAGCTTTCTGTGGTGAATCTGCCACTGCTAAACAGCGAGTCTACGTTATACAATTATGGCAAGCCAAAGGGATAAAAAATGCGCGTTCTAAACTCGCATTATGTCCGCCAAAACACTCGTTCAAGACGCGCATTTTGGCAGACATAACGCGCGTTTAGAACGCGCACTTTTTTTATCCCTTTGGCTTGCCATATACTGCCGTAAAGCAACACCCAGTCGTTACATCCTGCGGCAACCCGGAGCTCAAAAACTGTATAGTGCGGTAAACAGACGTGGAACCCCCCAACACTATCACAGGTACGAAAATGAACATAAAAGATAATAGTATGGTGCCAAAACTTTACAAAAAAGCATAATTTTAAGGTGTAAAAGTTGCAGAACGTTGCTTTAACACTATTGCTGTGATGATTTTTCTTCCTAAAGTAAAAAAACAATAAACTCAAAAGCTTTCCCCAAGTCACGTATGCAATTAATTTAACATTATAACCACTGTGGTATTTAGTAAAATGTCAACAGTCACATCCAATTAATGGGGGAGTGGCAAAGAAAAGAAAATAGTTTATATTTGTTTGCTTTTCAGTTTAAATTCAGGTTTTAGTGCTTCAGAAAAAAACTGAGAAGACCTAAACGTTGACCCCCTGCTGGGTGAAAAACACTCCGCTCCTGTTATTGAGCTCATATAAAACAGTTAAATGGACTATTTTGAAAAATACACAGATAAATAAGCTCTCCTTCACACACACACACACTGTTATATCTATTTAAAACTCTCATTCCTTTCCTTTAGCTCTCTCTCGAGAATTCCTTAAACTTTAGATGATAAACCTGACATTAGCATTATGCTAAAGAGCTGTGACTTTTGGGTTAACAGATACAACCACATTTGTTTCAAATCAAATTCTGACTTTCAGATCCTTTTATTTGGGTAGATTTTCAGGAACATGAATATATAAAGGCTGAGTGTATTTCCTTGCATGGAGGGGGGTGGGGGAACTCCACGGGCACTAATTACAACAGCAGTGCAACTGCAGCTACCATCGGCTGCAATCTGTCAGAGGCCTCGTTTGCATTCATTTCCGTTGCAGTCAAATCACAGACGTTTCATGGCAACTTGAAGAGCTGCTTATCTGATTCGACAGTGGTTCACAAGTAGTTAGCTGCCCTCACTTAAGACCTGACTGCAGCTCATTCGTAGCGTTTTCTTTGTTTTTTCAAAGTGGGATGTTTACTTGTACAGAGACCTTCAATGCCTCTTTGCACAGGGGAATGCGTCCCGATCAATACAACATTATTACTATGGCAAACCTTGGATGGTGCTCTGGTTGTCTGCTCTCCAACACACACACTGACACTGACTCTGAAGCACTTAGAAGCTCATCCTTGACTGAGTGACTGGTTCAATATTTAAACTTATCTGGGGAAAGTGGTTCTTGGACACAGAAACCTTTGTTTATAGTTTGGTCACAGGACAAGAAAAATCACACAAACTCACTGAGCTGTATTATTCCATTATTTCTTGGTCATGTCCAAGAACATTATCTGCTAATATCATATTCATTTTGAAGACCATCAAAATTCAAATGTTGGACCTACATGAAATCATTTCCAGGAGTGTCAGGGCTGCCCCTTTTCTGTTTTTGGAGTCTGGGCTTCTCTCCCAGACCTGCTATCCACAAAACCTAACCTTGGACAAACAGAGGTTAGTATTTTGTCACTCAAAAGGGTTTTTAAAAAATATTTATTTTTATTCTTTCAAATTAGCTAACTGTATTCCCATTATTAATAGACAAAATCATTTACCACTAATTTCCAACCTAACATACTGTTACCAATGTGGTTGTGAAGTGTGCATAAGTTTGTGTTTTCTTTCAGGTGCATTTGATGGCTCCAGCTGATGAGTCGATACAGAATTGGTTGCCAGAAGAGTTTGCAGTGTGTAAGAGGATGCTGCAGAGAGAGGAGCTATCCATCCTCCACTTATCCCAAATGGCCAAACCTTGTGCCACAAATTCCTTCCAGCTAACTGCTGTGCATTTTTATTTTGGTCAAGAGTTTGTAGGAGTGGTAAATCAAGATGCTCATTAGACAGCATTAATATTGCACAAGTGTGTTTTTGGTTGGTTACAATAAAAGGACACTGTGAAAATTGACGTTTTTACTTTATTGGAGGGTCAGGGGAGTCCAAAAACTAGTCAGAATTTGCTGTGACCACCTTTTGTATCACACAGTGCGATTCGTCTCATTAGAAATAGATTTGATCAGGTTGTTGATTTGTGTCCTGTGGAATGTTGGACCACTGGATATTGGTAGAACCTAGAACATGTTGTATACGACACAACACATTCTCAATATTGTACATCCTAAACATGCTCAGTTGGTGACATGTCAGACAAGTGATCGGCTCGATACACAGGAGGCGACAAACAACCGTGATCAATGAAACTCATCACTATCACTTTTATAACATGACACACGGGAGGTGACATGTGGCAGCAGCCAGCAGCAAAAGCCATGTTCCAGGGCAAATAGCGAGTCTTCCGTTGTTTCGATTGGCCTTCAGATTGGGAATTTTGGGTCATTAAAGCAGTTCAGAGTTGAAAAAGCGGTAGATATGAAGTCTAACAAAGTTTTGCTTGAATTAAGTGAAAACTTGTAAAGCTCTGGGACATCCGACACGGCAAGTATTAACTTTTCCTCCATGTTTGCCCGGAGATGTACTGAGAAGCATCCTGTCCGCTCATTGGTCAGTTAGTGAAACCTCCGCTGATTGGTCCTTGTCCGAAAACTTGAAATTTTTCAACTTTCTGGGATTGCATCGCTGGCTCGCCTGTGCACGACATATGCACGAGCACCAAATTTCACATGCACGTTTTTCGCGTGTCGCTTAGCAGGAGGGAGACCTGCGATTATCGCTTTGTCGCGCTTGTCTCATTGAAAATTAATGGAGGAGAGGCGATGTCGCCTCCCGTGTGTCGAGTCCATAACCTGGCCATGCAAAAACTGGAATGTTCTCAGCTTTGTGGAATTATGTACAAATCCTTGTAACATGGGGTCATGCATTATCATGCTTCAACATGGAGTGATGGTCAGGGATGAATGACACAAAAATGGGCTTAGGTCTTTTGATGCATTCAAAAATGCCATCAATAAAATGCATCCGTGTTTGTTGTCCATAACATACACCTGCCCATACTATAAACCCACCACCACCAGGGGCCTCTCTGACGTCAGCTAACCACCCTGTCTGCCATCTACCCTGTAGACCCGGGGCGACGGTGGCATAGGAGTTAAGTGGACGCCCCGCAATCGGAAGGTCGCGGGTTCGCGTCCCACTCGGTCTGTCGCCGTCGTTGTGTCCTTGGGCAAGACACTTAATCCAAATTGCCTCTGTTGGTGGTGGTCAGAGGGGCCGATGGCGCAACAATGCAGCCTCGCCTCTGTCAGACCGCCCCAGGGCGGCTGTGGCTACTCAGTAGCTTACCATCATCAGCAGTGTGTGAATGTGTGAGTGCAAGCAGCGTCTTTGAGTGTCCTAACAAAGTGCTATATAAGTTCGATGAATTATTATTATTATTATTACAGTGAAAGAGAATACCAAAGAAATAAAGAGAATACCAATGTTTGAGGTCCCAAAACGACTGTCCAAGTGGCTAGTCTCAGGTTTTTTTGGAGGAGAAGATGCTGGATGTTGAGGTTTTGAGATGGTGTGGTTACAGGTGGGCTGCAGTTTTGAGGTTGGTTGGATGCCAAGTTCTCTGAAACTCCAATGAAGATCACTCACAGTAGAGAAATGAACATTCATTTCATAGGCAACAGCTTTGGTGGAAATTCCTACAGTCAACATGCCAAGTCCATTTTTTTAGTTCTTATCTATAGACAGCGTAGTAAAAATTTTGTTTTTACCTTTTGGGCTGGCAGTTTCGGCTCCAGTCTGTTGCCTTCGTCAGAGCAGAGGTGTTGTTTGGTGACATCATGTCTCTGCCTTAATTCCTTTGGCGAGCTTATTATTCCTGCAGGATATCTGATTACTGGCAGGGCGTAGCTGTCTATATATATAATTTTTTTTTTTTCCCATGGACTCACCCATCTTGACTCACAACGGGGAAGGCTGTTGTTGGTTTAGTGTCCAGGAAACAGCAGAGAACATCTCAACTAGTAGAAGCCAACCATTAGCATTAGCAACTCCACCACACAGCAGAACTCCTCCAGGCTTGTGTTATTTGTGGAGATAAAACAACGTTGCAGAGCAAACAGAGTCAGTGGTAGAGTCGTGTTGCTGTTAGCCAATCAGAGGAGAGATGTCCAAATATCAGTAAATAAAACTCCAAATCCTGTCGTCTGAAGCTCAACTCTGATGTGGCTCACTCCTAGTTTCTGAAACAGGGGCTTGTTTTCCACCGGAGTACGACTTACAAGGTATTCATTTGTACTAGAGCCCCCTGCAAATGTATTGATTAAACAAGTGGACCACACATTTCAAATTAAAACTAAGCCGTCAGTACATTTGAAAATCTTTATTTAAGGATATCACGTTAGTTGCTTTATTAGGATATGTTTGATCTTTTCCACCTGATTCCTATAATTTAAAGTCACATGATCAGGCCCTAATTCTGATTTCATGAATAGGATTATCCCTATTAATAACAGCAATAAATGATTTCATGATAGAGAGGTGAAACTGTACTCTTGAGTTCTTATGTAATGTTTTATTTCAGAAGTGTGGTGCTTAAAAATTTTGAAAATGTACCTTGATAATACTTGAAAAGCAATTGAATTTGTCAGTAGGAAAAGTGTAGGAACCCTGATTATATCACAGAACATGGTAAGACTATCACTTTTATGGATTTATAAAAAAAATCATGCATAATTCCTGAAAGGGGGAAAACTCCGGGTTGTAGCTTTAATATGTAAATAAATATAATTTATGACTTAATGTGGAAAGTCTGGAATTATTTCTGACATTAAGGCCCAAGATTTAGATAAATAAATGTAGGACTTTTCTGATTTTTAAAGTCCCAGCCATAGCCTTAAAGAGATAAGAATCAATAAAACACCCCTTGGACTGGCCTGTTATGTACTGTTTTCCCTTTTTAAATTGTTAAAGTACATATAGTGTCAAAAGAATCTACAGTCACTTAAGCAACAAGTGTGTTTAGAAAGGGCACATTTGACCGCTGAAGCCTGAGCTGAATTACAATTTGTCACTTGGCTTTTCTTTCGCTATTTGTTCAATCCTATCGAACCAAAAAGAAATTTGTTTTTCCCCCTAAATTGCTGGAACAAGTTGTCACTGTACAATAACAGTAACATACAGTACAGTTATTGCTGCACAGCCACTGAATTTCAAGCTTGGCACAGTTTACGAAGGGATTATCTGGAAATTTATGCAGGTACGGATGTTAGCTGTGTGTGTGTGTGTGTGTGTGTGTGCGTGTGTGTGTGTGCGTGTGTGTGCGTGTGTGTGTGTGAGTGAGTTCACTTGCCCGCCAACACTCAAGGTTAATGTATACACAGATAATGGAGATGATGTGCTAGAAAGTGTCCTCACTTCTGTCAGGGAAAAGCAACTATATTGCATTACGGAGCTCATCAGCGTGATGGAACAAGCTTCTTAACATCTCTTTACAGCTCATACCTACACACACACACACACACACACACACACACACACACACACACACACACACACACACACACACAGCTACCTTTTAACAGGTTGACAGCCCTGTGCTGACACACTAGACATCTTATGCACTTCACCGCCTACATTAGCCTGAACCCTACAAGAGGCTCAATCTTATGAAGCATTGTTGACTTTGCATCTTTAAAGCCTCTTATGAATGCAAGAAGGACTGCTACATATTATCACATGTTATCATTTGAGTATAGAAAATTTAACTCTAGTGTTGTAAAGTGACTGTAGCCACACGCATAATGTCAAACATTCTATGCAAAATATAGTTTTACTTTTAGGGACGAAAACGGATCAGAAGTTAGGAGTTCACCCTGTAACCACCATGTTGCCGGTTCGAACCCAGGCTCTGTCCATGGCAGTCATTGGGTGTTTCTCAATCTCAATGAACCTCACCTTGCCTTGCCTGCCAAGGCACTGCCTTGCCAGGCCAGACGCCTTGCTTCCGAGGACGCTGTCCTTCCTTGGTCAAAGAAAACGGTTAAATGGAACAGACTTGCCCCACGTGACCACGGCCAGCCAGAGCCCGCCCCCTGCTTACGCGCCCTGTTGATGTCCCTCCCATCATAATAATGTTAGGTTTTAATATCGAGCCTTTTACTTTTTTAATTGTGTATATATTGGTTAAATCACATGTGTAAGTGTGTTAGTACCTGCTAGCCACCAAAGCTGCAACTACTAAGCAACTGACCAACCATAGATAACTGCTTCTGATCTAAAAAAACATTTTACACATAAGCCCAATAGCTACAATTAGTTGTCTTACATTTAAACTGGAAATTTGCCCCTGAAGTAGCTGCTGCCAGCTCCTGATCAGATCTGTTTGAAAATACCGCGCTGCATTCTGGGAAATTTTTGACCAAGAGAAGGCAACAAGGCACCTCTCGTGAACCCTTGCTCAATTAGCTAAACGGCTAACAAACAGAGGACAGCCACCTCGGTAGCACATTAACATTGGAACTCATTGGAACACGCCTTGGCGGTTCCTGATGACGTATCTCCTAGGCAACCGGGGCAAGACCAAGGCATCAAGGAGAGGTTCCTTGAGATTGAGAAACACCCATGGTGTCCTTAGGCAAGACACTTCACCCTCCGAAGGTTGGTGGTAGTCGGAGGGACCGGTGGTACCTGTGTACGCCAACTTTGCCCCTGTCAGTGAGCCCCAGGGCACCTGTGGCTATGCTACAATCACCATCATCGTGTGCATGTGTATGTGAATGGATGAATGACTGTCATGTAAAACGCTTTAGCGTCCTCTGAATCAAGCTTCTGTACAATTACAGGTAATATCATTTACTTTTGTACAACAGAAGTAGATTTAGATACAGCGTCCATCTTTGTACATTTCAGTAGTTTTAGCTGGTTTGTTGGTTTGCACCCTGCTAGTCTCTGCTTGAGCAGCAACGTCAGTAATTACTTTATGTTTTATGGTTTCCTTCAGTTGTTTTGAAGTTTCTCCAGCGTGCCTAAATTCATGCATTTCTCCCACCATCCAACACTGAAAATATGTTGTTTTTACTTGTTCTTGAGGAAAACACATCCAAAATTGAAAACATTTCTTCTTTATGTTTACACATGGGCCAAAATTCTAAAAAAAATCCCATCAAGCAAATCTAGTTAAACAGACAATGCAGTTTTTTTTATTTCCAGCCATGGGCATGCCTATGGTAATTCCATGGGTATACCGGTGGATAATTTTGCCCCAAGCTGCCCGGGAGGGTCTGTCCACCCCAGGGAAAGTATGCATCAAATGATTTTATATCAACAATGGAGAATAATAAAGAAACAAATAAGCAACAGAGTGTGCTTTCACTGCAAATTTACAAATGCATAGTCAAAGCAAAAGGGCAACGGGGGGGTGGGGTGTGTGTGTGTGTGGGGGGGCCTTGACAAAAATGAGAACATGAAAGTCAGAATAATAGAGACAGAGTGCTCCTATAGGCATCATTTTAAGCTTTCTGCATATTGGAGTTGTGGGCACCGATTATGATTGGATGGTCGCTCAAATGGAGCATCATTTCCCCTGGATCTAAAGGCCTCTCTGCATTCTTCCCTTGCTCTTCCATCCATGATGAATCTGAATTGTCTCATAAAGAAAAAACATTCGGCTCATTTTTCACCTCCGACATGTCTTCACAGTAAAGTTTCATGGGGACTCTCTCATACTTGTTCTATATAGATGAGCCCCTTTATCCAATTTGGGTTAAAATATGTTCTTTTACCCCCCCCATCCCTACAACATGTGCACTAGACTGTTTGCATGTGTGTGCACAAAAGGACAGCAAATTTGCCCGGGTGCGAGCAGTTGCATGGTCATGTGTCATGTCTTTGCAGTGATTAGCCTTTGCTGCCTGGTCTCAGGAGACTTGTGCTTCACTGTGCGTTCTGCTTGCCAAGCACAGTTAAGACTACACTCAAACTCCCAGAGCTGTGCCGTGGTGGGGGGAAAAATGAATTTTTCTCAACTGATTTGTTGTGAAAGGGGAGCAAACACACATATTGGTGCAGTGGTGCTGCGGTAAATGTGAATCGCCTTAGGTTGTTTCTATCTGCTGGGCACATCTAAAGTTTTACCCAAGGTCAGCTTTGGATCATTTGCGCAAAGTGGATGAGATCAAACTGGAACACATTAATAAATGCTGTAGCACTGATAAAAAAAAAGAAAAATATGCTAAAGCTTTCAGAATATCTTCATCTGAGGTAAGAAAACTTAGCATAGGTTTTGGAAGTCATAAATAGCAAACAGAACATAGATATTTAATTGGGTTAATGGTTGAATACGGACACTATGGCAACATCTAGTGTTCACAGGTGGTATTGCAACAACAGGACAAATTTTCCAGCCGTCGGGATGTTGGTTCACTGCTGATACGTGGAGTGAACAGCCATGTCCAGTGACAAATCGTACAGGGTAAGGACTCATTTCTTTATTTTACAACAGTATTTACCGTTAGAACATCTTCTGGGTTCAGAATCAGCTGCTTGACTTGTCGAGTCCGCCATTTTCCACAGTCCCAGCCTCGCCTTGACGAGCTGGCTTTTTACCGCAACGGTGCCCTCTAGTGGCTGGTAGATGTAAACATAAACCCAGTGTAGTGCCTGTTAAAATAAAATTTGGATTATTTGCTTTTTTTTTAATTATAGCTTTTAAAGGAAAAACTGTACATTCATTCTGCACACCTCTAAACGCCCCATGGAGGTATTATTTTTTTAAAATATAGCTTTTTATTAAAATGTTCCATATTTCACCTTTAACTATAAAAATGCTTTTGTAAATTCAAGACCGACAATTGTAATAATTGCAATAATATATTTTACACACACACACACACACACACACACACACACACCAGCCGTCGGGATGTTGGTTCACTGCTGATACGTGGAGTGAACAGCCATGTCCAGTGACAAATCGTACAGGGTAAGGACTCGTTTCTTTATTTTACAACAGTATTTACCGTTAGAACATCTTCTGGGCTTAGAATCAGCTGCTTGACTTGTCGAGTCCGCCATTTTCCACCCAGCCTCGCCTTGACGAGCGTGCTTTTTACCGCAACGGTGCCCTCTAGTGGCTGGTAGATTTAAACATAAACCCAGTGTCGTACCTGTTAAAATAAAATTTGGATTATTTGTTTTTTTTAAATTATAGCTTTTAAAGGAAAAACTGTACATTCATTCTGCACACCTCTGAAACGCCCCGTGGAGGTATTATTTTTTTAAAATATAGCTTTTTATTAAAATGTTCAATATTTCACCTTTAACTATAAAAATGCTTTTGTAAATTCAACACCGACAATTGTAATAATTGCAATAATATATTTTACACAGACACACGCACGCACGCACGCACACACACACACACACACACACACACACACACACACACACATATATAGCAATAAAAGTGACAGTGGGTTGCACAGGCAGAATTTCATGCCCTCTAGAAAGAACCAGCAGGCACGAGTTATCAAAAATACACTTTATTGACACATCCAAATAATAAAACATCTCAGGCGAGTCACCCCTGTGGAATTTAACAGCTGCTGCCCCCTGCTGGCCCTCTGGACTTCATAGACCCCTCCCTTCCCCATTTAAGACAGAACCAGCCATTCAGCAACAAGTGAGATTAAAGAGTCAGGTACTTAGCTGGCCTAGTCGGTACGACCCCCTCCCCGGGGTCTGAGCTTCCGTCGTCGTCCAACGCCCTGGGGATTGACTTCCGAGGAAGGCGGGTAAATCCTGCGGCTCGTGTCCGCCTGCCAAATGTCGGCGTGGTCTCGGCACCCAACTACTCCCGACCCTCACTACCTAAAGAAGGCGACTAGCCTCCCCTCCTAGGTCTAGAACACTAACCGTCTATAGCTGTCTTCATCCCCGGCAGCCCTAACCAACTGCCAGCGATGAAGCAGGGTGCCACGATGTCAGGTCGACCACACACCTTCTGATAGTTCTGCCACCCTTTTATCATTTCCAGCCTCATTGCACCAAACAAGCACCAGTTGGTGTTCAGTCACCCCCCCAAAGTCTGTATTAGGGGTGGGAATTTAACGCGTTAGTTATGATTAATTAATTAGAAAAAAATAAAGTGTTAAAAAAGTTTAACGCATTTAAATGCGTAAATTTTTTTTAACGGGGAGACTTTGCTGGTTGGCTTGGAACCCATTGATAACTGCTTACAGTTCTAGTTTTATTAGATCTCCATTTTAGTTGTAAGAAAGTAATAATCATCACGATTTCAACAGGTCTTTTGTACTTAGACCTACAAGAAAATAAAATTCTCTTGATTTTGTTTTAAAGTCAAGAGACCAAAGACATGCAGAAAAAAAAGACATTTGACTGCAATCTATTCTCTCCTGGTGCTTGAACACTGCATATTTTCTGAAAATGTTTAGCAGTGCTAAACTGGTCTGACATCATCTTTAGGCCCAGTAAAAGAAGGTTTTGGTGCCTAACAAATGGCAAAAAATTTAAATAACAATAACACAAAAAACCCTAAAGATGTGTTCATTTATTATGGTTTTATTCATAAACATTACAGTTCATAGAGAAAAATTGAAGCTCCTGTTTCTGAACGCCCCTCCATCCCCCAACTAAATAGATTTTGGTTTCAGTTGAAGGTTTTATCAAAGCTTCTAATCCATAGACAGAGGATAATCGGAATGTTTCTCTGTTCGGATTAGTGGCTGAAAGCCTCTTCTTGCTCTTCTCTTATCCCTACTGTTTCTTGTACAGCTTCGTCTTCACATAAACTTTGCCTCTTTCATAAATCTATGTGTTCCTCTTTTCACCCACTTGTTCTCCTGGAGCTAAAATGCATATTGGCTGGTGTTTCAAGTGTATTTTTATCATGCACCTGTGCTTGCTGTGTTTTAAGCTTTAATCTTTGAATTTCATAAAGTAGTTTTTTTATTTAAACCGCATCTGTTTTCGCATAATCGTGCCTTGGATCATCATGGCAAACAAACGTTTCATTTTGCTCATTTATCCATCTTGATTCACTCACACATCAGGGTAGTTTTCCTCTTCTACATTTGGTTTTGTCATGCTATTCTTGAAAAAGCAGATGTGGGCTCTGACATCAAAAATGCACAATGGGCTAAAAGATCACAGTCCTTTAGTTTGAAATTTTGAGCTGACAGTTATTTCATTCATCACAAGTCACAAATTTGCTGGTTGAAGCAACAGTTTATGTGAAACCAAGGAAAGGCTCACATGTAGTCACAATACATTGTTTATGAAAGGATGTCAACATCCTATAAAGGGACATCACAGAAAAACACTACAGTAACTTTCTTGTTTTCTCCACGATATAATCTAATGTCTGTTTCCAAACATCTCATTTATTGTCACAGTAACATTTTGACGATTGAATGGTTTTATAAATGGTAAATGACCTTCAAGGGTTCATTCACCCACCCACTCACACACACACATTCACATGCTGGTGGCAATGAGCTACAATGTAGCCACAGCTGCCCTGAGATTGCAGAAACGACTAAAACTGGGTTCAGAACTGTCCAACGCATTATTAAAAACTGGTGTGATGAGTCCAGATGGACCCTGTTCCAGAGTGATGGGTGCATCAGGGTAAGAAGAGAGGCAGATGAAGTGATGCACCCATCATGCCTAGTGCCTACTGTACAAGCCTGTGGGGGCGGGGCTATGATCTGGGGTTGCTGCAGTTGGTCAGGTCTAGGTTCAGCAACAGGATGTGCTCCAAGAATGAGGTCAGCTGACTACCTGAATCTACTGAATGACCAGGTTATTCCATCTTCCCTGATGGCACGACCATATTCCAAGATGACAATGCCAGGATTCATCGGGCTCAAATTGTGAAAGAGTGGTTCAGGGAGCATGAGACATCATTTTCACACATGGATTGGCCACCACAGAGTCCAGACCTTAACCCCATTGAGAATCTTTGGGATGTGCTGGAGAAGGCTTTGTGCAGCGGTCAGACTCTACCATCATCAATGCAAGATCCTGGTGACACATTAATGCAACACTGGATGGAAAGAAATCTGGTGATATTGCAGAAGCTTATTGAAACAATGACACAACAAAAATGTCCCATAATCAAAGGTAAAGGCGGTCCAACGAAATATTAGAGTGTGTGACCCTTTTTTTGACGGAGACTTTTTTTGAGCAGGGCAGTGTGTGTGTGTGTGCGTGCGTGCGTGTGTGTGTGTGTGTGTGTGTGTGTGTGAGTGTGTAAATACCAAAGTGGTGACACTTTAAGGCCAATTAAGTGACAGAATCCTTGTCTTTGTCATATTGTTTGTCACTGATTCTAAATTTATTGAATCAAATCAATTACATTATGGTTATTAAGGGCTGAATTATATTATATCAAACTGTTTTAATTGCTGGTGTATCTTTAATGAATCAGATGAATGGATTCTACAGAAAACAGCAGCACTTTGAGGCAAACATGTATTTCCAGTAATAAAAGCAAATGCATTTGTAATTTTAACATTTGCCTCCCCCATTAAAAATGGCCTTTTCACTTGCAAGTGCCCCTGATAATTCTGAAACTTCCATGTTTACTTTCGGAGCTACAAGAGCTGCAACATTACCGCAGAACTGCAGTTAATCCTGACTTCCTCAGATGATTAAGCTACTTGATTACACATGACTGAAGAGTGGAAGTGTGCAGACAGCAGGACTGAACAGCCAGATGTCTTGCAGACAGGTTAAACTCAATCACTCTGCAAATTGTTGCTCTCAAAACCACCGTGTTTGACTTTACAGTGAGTGTGTTTCCTGCAGCACAGCACCCTCATTAAAATGAATGTGCACGTGGGTGTTGTTCTCATCATTGCTGATCTGAGCTTGAGCCAGTGAACGCTTGTGACTGCTGCAGAGTCATTTCATGTAGGAAAGTGATGAAAAGTCCAGCTCCCTTCAGTGAGCCAGATCATTTGGGTCTGCCCACCAAAACGACCGTCTGTTACAATTTCTGAACGTCTCTTAAATTATTATTTCTGCAAATGTCAAGCTGTCCAGTGTTCATGAAAAAAAATCTGAATAATAATAAATCACAACTTGTGCTCTCCTGTCTCTTTTTTCCACACCTGATTATCCACACCTCATTAACAAAGTCAGTCCTGGCCATTGCCAGTAGTTAGGCTATAAATCTGCTGCGTTCAAACAATACATGTAATGTTAGTAAAAAGGGTGTAAAGGGGTCACCACAGCATCACTGGAAATTACACATTACTTACATGGGACTAGATATAACATTTAGTTTCCCGAAGGTCAGATTAATACACTGATAAATGGTCAATATGCTAATTTTATTTGGTCTATTGACACATATAATAATTAGACGAGACATCTGCCTATAATTTTAGTTTTAACTCAATTTCCATGTGTGATCAGCCCTGATGTTTTGTACCAGGAAGAGACTGTTTGATCTCTTATTAGTTAATAAATTCCCAATTATAAAATCTGCAATTTTGTTCCTTGCTCATCAAACTAAATGCTTACATTGAGTTCTGTCTGAGCACAAACTTTTGCATGCAGCTTGTGGGAGTCGGCTTTCATTCAGAGGGCGTCCAGATCTCAGCAGGATGCCATGGAGAAAAAACAGCGCCTAGAGCAGCCTGGAGATAAACTTCTGACACTCAGCTTCTCTCCCTGACTGATCATCATACCTGAAAATACAAACAGAAACACAGCACAGATGCTTTGTAAAAAATGTTACCATTGACAAATTCCTAAATTCATTTTTGATTTGTGTGAATCTTCTTTGAGTTAAGTGAATGTGAGCTTGCATAACGCTGACACAGAAAAACAACCAGCACTATCAGAAACAAAATAAAGTTCTCTCCCCTATTCCTTATCGTACTTTTCTTTTATGTTATTATTTTCTTGGTTTCCTATTCTTATCTTTGCATCGATGCAACTTCAGACAGCCATGCCACGAAACTGGACAACTAAACGTAACCTTGACTGTTTAATCAATCAAAACAATCAATCAAAACTTTATTTATAAAGCGCCTTCCACACCCATCACGGGAGGCCAAGGCGCTGAAGAACAACATAAAAACATGATTAAAAAAAATTAAAACAGTAAACGACAATATAAAACTATAAAAATACATAATACATGCATATACATAATGCATGGAACATAGACACATAAAAACAAGCCGACTTCAAGCAAGGTCTGGAAACGCTAGACGATAAAAATGTGTTTTCAGTCGACTCTTAAAAACCTGCAGAGATGTAGATAGTCTAACTGATGGTGGTAGCTGATTCCAGAGGGATGGCGCTAGAACTGAGAAAGCCCAATCACCACGAGTCCGATACCTAGTGCGGGGGACCACAAGCAGGTGCTGATCAGAGGAGCGCAGAGAGCGTGTTGGTACATATCTCTTCAAGAGTGCTGATAAATAAGAAGGGAGACCTCCCTGAAAGAAGCGGAAAACAAACACCAAGAGTTTAAAACGTGTCCGATAAAAGACCGGAAGCCAGTGTAGGGAGGCCAGAACTGGACTGATATGGTCCCGTTTCCTGGCCCCGGTCAGAAACCTGGCGGCCCTGTTCTGCACAATCTGGAGCCGACGAAATGATGACTGACCGAGCCCAGCATAAATGGAGTTACAATAATCCAGTCTAGAGGTTACAAAAGAATGGAGTACCTGCTCCAGGTGGACTCTTGACAGCATAGGTTTGATTTTAGAAAGGCGTCGCAGATTAAAAAAACATGATCGAATCACAGAGTTGATGTAGGCATCAAACGTAAGGCTAGAGTCAATTCTCACCCCCAAGCTAGTGACCACTTGCTTCAAAAAGGGGGAGAGAGGGCCCAGGTCAACTTTGGAATTCATAGACTGACTGCCATTTGGGCTGAAAATAATAAGCTCCGTTTTACCCTCATTAAGATGTAGGAAATTTGCCGCTAGCCAAGACTTAACTTCATTGAGACAGGACTCAAGGGACATGATATCAAGACCATCCCCCTGCCGAAACAAGGTGTAAATCTGGCAGTCATCTGCATATAAGTGAAATTGAATGCGATGTTTATGGAGGATTGGGCCAAGGGGCAGCAAATAAATGGAAAAAAGAAGAGGGTCAAGTATCGAGGCCTGTGGGACCCCCAGGCAAAGGTCCTCCCAGGAGGAAAATGCGTCCCCCAATTTAACACAGAACGTCCTTCCATGGAGGTTCGAGTGGAACCAGTCCAGTACAGACCCAGTGATCCCAACCCACCGCTTTGTCAGCTTCTAAAGACTTCAAACCTTCCTGTTTTTATCCAGATATCTAAAATAGGGTTGTGGAGGTAACAAATGTAGATGGGATGCCCAATCATCCCTCTCCCCCATCACTCTCCGATTCCTTTTGGAGAGTCCCAGAGAGCTTGCCTCCAGCTCTGGGTTTGATTCAAGGTCTAGTTCCAGTGGGGCTTGTCTACAAAATCTCCACCTCTGCTGATTCCTTTTGATTTTGGAGGGGTAATGATTTCTAGTAATCCCAGATTAAAAGGCTTCTCACCTCATCACTAAGACTGAGCCTGACCACCCTATAGAGGAAGCTGCTCTCAGCTGCTTGTATCTAACATCTTTTTAGTCACGATTCAGATCTCTTGACCTTAGGTGATGGTGGGAGCCCAGACAAACCTGTAAAACTAGGGTTTCTTCATCAAAAGAAACCAGTGCAATGCTTTTCATGAAGCCCAGATAACTAATTCATCTCTTGCTCCACCCTGTCATCACTTGTTTGTCCAGTTGAGAACCATGACCTCAGACCTTAGACCATTTTATTTTCAGATTGAATTAAATAAAGATAATCTAATTATGACAGTTCTCTAACTGTGATTTGGAATATTATGAAGGAAAAAAAAGTGGTGCATTTTATTTTGAAGGCCGATTAACGAGACACTATCGTGATGGTTTAGGTGAGGCATTTTGCTTTTATTGTCGTGTAATCACAAACTATCACACAAATCATATCAGGCTAGACAGCCGCAACGCTTTACATTTCTGATACTCGCCCTTTTATTGTTGCATAATCCAGAAAATCACTTGAGCGGATTATTTTGCAATCCAATTATGGTTTATAATCTAAGCCTGGAAACAGTTGTTCTCTTTCTCTGTGCTGTCAGGCTGCTAGATAGTTTAGTTATCCAAGCTGTTCAGCTGATTTAAATGCAGCCAATAAGCCACTGATACTCAAGTGGGTGGGGGATATTTTTTGCTGGTTTTTGAAATGGTACATTAAAGATAAAATGCACAAAAATAGCTGAAAACATACAGAGTTTAAAAGTTTGAAAGTACGAACTTGTTATTTTCAATTTGTGCTTCAGCACTGATCCAATGTGCATTTAGGTTTCTAGTGGACAAATAAATGAATGATCCATATATAGTTAAGTCTTGGGAATCTGTGGACAAATAGGCAGGATAGACTGACTACTATAGGTGGCTAAAATGATTTTTTATTTTATTAATCATCACACCAGGCAAAACTCCTTGATGGAGTCACAGCTGCCCAATTGAATACAGCAGTTGTCCTCCAACTAGAAGGGCAATGGATCAATCCTGGCCTTTTCTCATGTCTAACTGTCCTCAGGATAAACGGTGAACTTCACATCATCCCTGATAAACTCACTGGTGTATGTATGAAGGGAAAAGAGGCAGTATACTGAAAAAAGGAATCATTTACTATTTTTGTCTCATTGCTACTATGTCCTTCTATAAAAATTGTACACTAGTGATTTCCCTAAATTGATTTATAACTGTAACTACATCAGTCTAATAATGGTTGTCAAGGACTATTCTGCATATCTCAGTTTGAGCTCATGAGCCCTGTCAACATTCCTGATTCACATGTTTGAAATCTTGTTTCAGCACTTCAACATTTTAATGTATACATGTTATTTACCCATTCATTTGAATCAAGTGTGTTGAAATATGGTAAATGCTAAATTATTTGATAAAGTGCCTTCTAGGGTTCTAAAACCCCCCACATTCACACGCTGGTGTCGATGAGCTACATAGTAGCCACAGCTGCCCTGGGGTGCACTGACGGAAGTCCCAAGCCTAAATCAGCTCCTATAATTCCTTCATGTTACTTGCTATTTTCATCTTCAGTCAACTGAGGTCTATTGAGGTCGCCAAAAGTAATTAGGATCATTATTGAATCATTTTCATGACTTTTTCAGATGAAATGTTAGCTGTTACCATTCACTTACATTATTTATGCTAAACTAAAGCTAACAGAATACTGCCAGATTAGAATGACTGGGCTAGGTACAAAATACTTTTTCCCAATATCTAACTGGGGAATCTGGCAACTCCTAAATTTCACTTAGGAGTGGAACATCCCTTCAAAAATTGACATTTGTGCTTCTATTGCAGTTAAGCAGGAACTAGCTGGGCTCAGGAATTTGTTTGTCCTGTGACCAGTGTGGTGCTGACATAAAAGCCTCTTTTATAAAACAATGCTGCCAATTTGCCGCAACACCAAGGCGGCATCTGGGAGCCTAAGGTCGTTTATAAGAGCTCAGATCGTGGCTGTAATATGGCACAATTGTGTCCTTTTTATAAAAGATTACGTGATGGCGGCATAAAGGGGGTATGGGGGTGGTCTCTGCGCTGTCACAGACTTCCGTGTATCTTGGACAAAACTTGCTTTTTATTGCGATCAAAGCTGTTTTTTTCACAAGCAGCTCCTACAGGTGTCTGTCCTCCACCGTCCCTGTGAACTGTCAGATGACCTGAACTTCATTGCTCCCGGCGCGCTGCATCGCTCCAGTTTATCATCTCAGCTGATTCTGTTTACAAAACGAAACTTATGCTTGTGTTTACTTTCATTTTCAATATAGTTCCCGGCCGGAGCTCGGCATTAATTCATCACGTGATCATGACAACAACCTCTGTTGCGCCAAGGCGTAATGTGCTATATTACCGCAATATTACTATCAAGCGTGGCGGCACGAAAGCTGCAAAATTCCCGCATCATTTACCGCCATAGTGCATTCATAAGACACACGTTGCGGCAATATTACACTGATTTGCCGGCACGGCGTGTCTTATAAAAAGGGCTATACATGCTTTTAAATTAGCATTTAAACACGTGTGGACATGTAGGACACAACCTAAGTGATTTCTGGATGTAAATCATTTGGATGTGACAGTAGCTACGTTTACATGCACCAAATTTTCCATATCCGATTCAAATCTTGGTTGATTGGAAATCCCAAATCTCTGTTTACATGGGCACTAACTGAAATGATCCGATCATGCCGTGAGTATACATGCACCAAGTATTCAATCAGAATAAATAGGTTGAGCATGCGCAGAGTTGTCTTTCCCGGAAAAGAAATTGTAAACAAACACCATCTTGTCTGCACGTCTTTTCCCTCGCATTTTATTTTCTTTTTCTCTAGCTTTGTCCTTTGACTTACGTTTTTTTCCCCCATTATGGACCTTCTTCACATTTGTACCTGAATGCTGATTGCTTTAACTAAGCTACAGGCTCAGCAGTACATAATGCTACTGCTCCTGAGCATCTGTAAAGGCAGAAAGACGTCACACTGAAGTTGCACACATGCGCAGTGGGCATTATTTTACTCCAACATTCCTAATGGGTGTGTACATGGAAGTCAATCAGAATGATGATCGGACAAAACCACCTCTCTCAATCAGAATGAAATTTCATTCCGATCGGGCCGTATCGGATCAGAATATTCTGATTGACATGTTTACATGAAGAATTTTTGATCTGATAGGGCGTTCATTCCAATTACTTGTGCCTATGTAAACGTAGCTAGTGATTTAGGTGTTGGTAGAGAAAGCTGGAATGTGACCCATAATTTACCATTTACTTATGGCATAAATGCACAGTCTGTCAGGTGATTGGTGGGCATGACCAGCAACAGCTTACCCTGAAATGACTCATTTGGCAAGGGACTGAAAAAGAAGAAAGCTACTGCTATTGCAGGGGCAAAAAAAATGCATGAAAATGTTTTGTAGACCATAGAACTATTATAATTTAAAATATATACTGTATATATATATATATATATATATATATATATATATATATATATATATATATATCATAATACTATGTCCCCTTTAACATCCTGACCACACACAGTCCCCAGGTAAATGTGTAAATTTGTCATCCCTATAACCAACCTTGGGTCTGCAACCCTCATGTGGACTTTTTATTGAACTGGATCAATCTTTTATCCAGGATGGGGAAAAACAATCTTTTCTGATGAGCAGAAAAACATCATCAACATAAAAAAAGAGTGATTCTGCAGGCATTCTTTGACGGCTTTGGTGGAATTGAACCAAAATGTTTGATGCATAATGGTGGAAGCAGCTTAATTGGTTATGTGGCTGTGTATAAGTGTCAATGAGAGCAGCAGAGAAGAAGCATATGAAGGGATTGCACAAAGAACATCAAGAGTATGCTAATTAGTACTTGACATAATGTAGAGACAATTAGAAGGCTTTTTCCAAGAACAAACGTACAGCCAAAACCAGACCATGATAAAAAATAAAGCAAAAAATAAGCTGGGTTTTTTTCCCCAGATGTAGAACATTTTAAAAATACCTGCATAGATCTGAAATCTGGTTAAAAGATCAGTGCTGGAAACAAAACACACGCGCTTTATCAGGCTGCACTGTTGAGATAGACAAAGATTCCTGAAGGCATCAAAGAACTTCTGTTCCCGTACAGAAATGACAAATCAAAACTCCCCCACTCCAACACATGTCAACACATATCAAAACACGCCAATACACAAACATCTGCTCATAAATCAGTCAAAAATACATCGAATAACGTCCCGTCATCTTGTTTGTTATCGCTTTATAAGACATGACTCAGATATGCTAAAGGCTGCTGCTAGCGCTCCTACCTATCTTCATCGTTTTCTCTGGAGGATTTCTCACTGAACTGATCGAGGTTTTTCTCTGCTACTCTAGTGAGCTATCTCAGGACTTAATTAGTAAAAGAAAGGTTTTAGGTCTCAGGATGTGAACGAACCATTCCCACATCCTGGAATAAGTACTGTAATGTTCATTTTACCACTTGGCGTACGTAGAGTGCGGAAACTCCACAGAGACCTTGGCTTGTGATGGCTTTTCCCAGCAGATATGCCTTTGCTTCTTCTTACATTCCCTGCTTTCCCTCAACCTCTCTTACGCTCCAAAACCGGAGAAAAAAACAAAGATTATGAAAGTAAAGATTTATTCAGATAGGAAGTTGGTTTTATTTTTAAACAAAAGATGAAAATTGCTATAAAAATGGTGTATTTATGAAGTTTTTTTGGATTTAAAACATACAGGTAAATGCTAATTAAGGAGCAGCTTTGAGATAAAAGGCAGCTCACAACAAGTGAATCCCACAGCCCACGCACTTGTTGCACCCAGCAATCCCAATTAAATTGTTTTGAAGTTTGAAGCTTTTATTTTTAGGTGCTTGTTGTTTTTGAGTTTACAACAAATGTGGTATCATTAATGCTGTCTCTGTGGTGACTCCTATATCTTTTCATCATTTGGTGGTTCTTTTTGTCTTTTGCTTCTTTTTGCCTTCATCTCAGATCAGAAGAACAAAGTCAGAGTTTTCATACGGCAGTTTCTAGATATCACTTCCAAAACAGATATTCTCACTCATTCTTTTTTCTTATTTCATGCACCTTTTCATCTTTTCGTCCTCCCTCTTCCAATTTTCTTGTGCTCAGCTGGCACTTTAGTGTTTTACCTCCCTACTTCTCCCCGCGTCCCTTCATCTCCTGGTCCTGCACGGCCCTCTAATATGTTTCCATAATGAGGTCCTGCTCTAAGAGAGCCAGGCCCATCTTCCGCTATGGGAGTAAACAACCAGTCATGGATCATATCTGGCCTTGACCCTCAACCTATCAGAAACCACATCAAAGGAGGAAGCAACCCTCCACCAGAGAGGCACCATCATTAGATGGATGGGATGAGAGATGCTGTGTGTGCAGTTGCTTGTGAGTTTGAGTGCGGAGGTGAAAAAATGTAATAAGTAAGGATAAGCTCTGGTGGTGAGTGAGGAGTAGGAAGGCAAAAGAGTGACAGCTTTTAAGTTGCAGTAGAAGTAGTTGGGTGAGTCAGGCACTAATTAAGTGGAGGCAATGTAATTTGTGTTGACTGTTCCTGTTGTTATTTAACTGAAGATACAAGAAATAGCTTAATTAGAATTTCACTTTTAGTGGATAATTAGAAAAAAAGAGGATAATATTTGTCAAAGTGACTGATTTTATCTTCCTTTTAGATGCTGATTGCATGCCTGGTGCATGGAATTTAAAGCCACATTTCACCAGTGAGGTAAAAATGACAGGAATCTCCTCTAAGAAGTGTGAAAGTCTAGCAATATGATGTGTTTTTTATTAGAAAACATGTAGCTGCTCCATGGAAAGTTTTCATGTATATTTCATTTACAAAGAGATGCTGCCCTGTATTATTGATGTCTGGCTGTTCAGCTGTGCATCCTCCACTCTTGCCACCCCCTTTAGAGGAGTTTAAGTTACAGAGGGTGACTTATAATTGAATTATAGTGCAGCTGCCTCAGTATGGGGGGGCGGTGTCTAATGGCAACCAGCCTCCTGGGCTGACATGAGAAATGAGGACAAAGGAGGATGGGAACAGGTTGAAAAACATCGGAGCATTGATTTGCTTTAGTCAAAAGGCGAGATGTTATTGAGAGATAAAGTATATTCTGGGGCTTTGTTTGTGAAATTGATTTGGTTGAGTACATTTTTATTCATTCAGTCAATAGCATTTATGGTTTTTGCAATAAGTGCTCTCAACTATGCACTTGTTTGCATTTTAAAGTTTGTTATTCATCGATTAACAGCAAATGGATGTCGGGTTAGAGATGGCTCACACCAATATTAGGCCTCTGTATATGTGTCAAGTATCTGTTGATGAAAGGTCAAACCACTTTAAAGTAACTCTCCAGATTCTTTGGTAATTTGTCTTGAAATTGCATCATAAACGTCTTTTATGAATGTGAAATACCACCTTGCTGGTGGAAATAGAGCCTGATCTTGTAAAATACATCGACGCATTGAGCTCACCTCCTAAAGGTGAGCTTGGACTCTGGAACCAAAATCCCAAAGAGGGACTGAACTTTTGCTTACAATAAAGTTACCCAGGGGGAGATGTTGGGTGACTGTGGGGATAGTCAGAAGCCCGTAAATAAATATTTCTGTGAGATATCCAAGGTAAGGTCAACTCTCTGCAGATTTGAGCTGCAGAAGGGAAGGTCCTGACTGTTGATTATGTCTATGCACCAAACTGGTCAGATTACCCAACCTTCTTGTGGTCTTTTGGGAGGGTTATGGTCAAACTGGTGGGGCTTGAGGGTCCATGCAGGCTTTATGAAGTCACCTGGATCTGATCTAAATCAGAGCTGAGTCCCAGGTTGTTAGTGTGTGTTTGTGCAGATGCAGTTATAATTTGTATGTGTGCCTAAAAACTTGTAAAAGTTTCTACTTCACTTTATTTGCTATTACAACAGAGATATGTTTTCATGCAGCTTCTCTGCAATGAGAAACGAAATTTAATCAGAGGGTAAACATGGTCAGATGCACCTCTTCGTTTCAGAGGGTCCTCATAAATGATGGGACCATTTATATAACAATATGGCTGTGATATGAGATGTTTGATGAATTCTCACAGCTTGTGAGTAGAAAGCATGCCATAATATCTGCCTTATTTAAGAGTCTGAATTCAGTAAAATATGGAAAAGCCCCAGGGCATTGTGTTGTCTTGAATATGAAATCACTGTTTTGCTCACATTGTATTCAGTGAATGATATATTGACAGGTGGTGGTACAACATACAGTATGTGTCTTCAATAATTACATATAGAAGCTCGGTGAGGGCATACGGCTGCTACTTTTTAACATATTTCATAAAGTTTATTGCTTTTATCTGCAGGTGTTTGAAATCTCCCATCGTCTATGACAAATACTATGAGATTGCAGCCAAAGGTTTGTTGCATGCACCTCAGTTATGGGGGAAATGTTTGAAAAGAATAATGTGCAATGTGGTCACTGTCATTTGAAAGGAGCTTTGGAAGCTAAAGCATGTTTTCCACCTCCTAGAAATGAGAAATGTTGGCACTGAGCTTAGAAAAGTATGAAAATGTGGGAAACTAAACCTGCAAATGGTATTGATCAGAAGGCAGGGAAATGGAGCAATTTGTATCATAGAAAAAGCAAACCATGACACGGCAAACAAAAAGAGGGGCTGGAGCACAGGGACTCAAAAAGACACCTCTGGTAACACATCTGTCTAAACAAACAAACAACCCCCCCCCCCAAAAAAGAAAGAAAAAAAACGAACAGGAAGCTAGGGTCTGATATCCACAGGTGGGGGTTGTGCTTACAGCCCAACATTATGCAGAGACCATCAAGATTGGCAAATTCACCACTGGTGCCCTGTGCTCTTCACAGGTTAACACTGAGCACATGACAGATATGGAGAATGTTCTGCTGCCTGCAACATCCTCCAGCATGACCGGTTTGGCAGTGGGTCAGTAATGGTGTGAGGTGGCCGCATGGCCCTCCATGTGCTCACCAGAGGCAGCCTGACTGCCATTAGGTACCGAGATCCTCAGACCCCTTGTGAGACCATATGCTGGTGCGGTTGGCCCTGGGTTCCTCCTAGACAATGATAAACCTCATGTGGCTAGAGTGTGTCAGCAGTTCCTGCAAGATGAAGGCATTGATGCTATGGACTGGCCCGCCCGTTCCCCAGACCTGCATCCAACGGAGCACATCTGGGACATCATGTCTCGCTCCATCCACCAACGCCACGTTGCATCACAGACTGTCCAGGAGTTGGTGGATGCTTTAGTTCAGGTCTGGGAGGAGATCCCTCAGGAGACCATCCACCACCTCATCAGGAGCATGCCCAGGCGTTGTAGGGAGGTCATGCAGACACGTGGAGGCGACACACACACACACACACGCACACACACACATACACACACACACACACATACACACACACACACACACACTACTGAGCCTCATTTTGACTTGTTTTAAGGACATTACATCAAAGTTGGATCAGCCTGTAGTGTTTTTTTCCACTTTAGTTTTGAGTGTGACTCCAAATCCAGACCTCCATGGGTTGATAAATTTGATTTCCATTGATAATTTTGGTGTGATTTTGTTGTCAGCACGTTCAACTATGTAAAGAACAAAGTATTTAATAAGAATATTTCATTCGTTTGACAATCAGTCAAAACTTGTTACAAAGTGTTTAACTCTAGAAATGTTTCGCAAATTATAGAAAGATACTTTGGTAGTGTGGTTGATATGATTCTTAAATTTCAGATTGTTATGTAATATTACACCAAGGTTACAGGCCTTAATTTTACACTAAAGACACTGCGAGCTGAGCAGATCTATAATTTTCTGCCTCTTGAGTACTTTGGGCCAAATACAAGTATTTCTCTTTTGTCATGGTTTAATTGTTAAAAAAAAAACAATTAAGACATTCATAAATTCAAGTCATTCACACAATTCATAAGGGGACTGAGGCGAGATGAGTCCTCAGAAGATAATGTAATGTATAACTGTAAGTCATCTGCATAGTTGCGATAGTTTACATTATGTTTTTAAGAAAGTTTGTAAAAGAGGGATCCCATAAAGATTTAACAATAGTGGACCAAGAATAGAACCTTGCAGTACACCACAGGTAACCCCCACTGAACTGGAACTAAACCCCTCTTAAGAATAGTGCTGCCAAGGCCAACCCAGTGCTCTAACCTATCTAACAAAATATGATCAACTGTATCAAAAGCAGCACTGAGGTCCAAAAGCACAAGGGCAGATGCTTTTTTGGAATCCGTATTCAAATGCAGATCATTAACAAGTTTAGCTGAATTAAATAACTGGTTGTGAGTAAAGAGCTGATTTAACAATGAGTAGATACGAGATGTAGAAAAAAACCATCATGACAGCAAAATGGTCTAAAACAGGATCTTAAAGGAGTCATCACCTGAAATTTTCACTTTTCCACTTGAAAACATGTCTATAAAGGCTTCCTAATGATTTTTCACTGGCTGAGAAGCCGATATTTAACATTGACGCGTTTGTTTAATCTTGCCTTCTTCAACCAGCTCACATGCACCCCACGAGCATGCGCACTCCAACACGAGAACTTGAGCTCTGGCCTATATGTCGTCACAAAGGTCGAATATAAACAAATATGAACCAGCAACGAACAAACCAGCACATCAAAGCTCATTTCATAACGTGAAACACATAAATTATGTCTTACCGTTGACGACTCTTGTTATAATCCGTGTTACGGGAAACAAAACTCCACTCGGTTTGTGTATTCCATTTTCACAACAGCATAAGAGCCGATGCCTGGCTGTTAGCTTGCTTTGTCCCAACTCAACAACAAGCGAGGGCGCCATTACGCGTGAGGCTCGGGCTCGTAAATACACAGTTGGGTCCCGTAGGTCACTACCAGGTCGGGTTCTGTTATAACTTTTGTTGTTTTGGAGCGAGACGCTGAAGCTGAAAATCAACAATTTTTTTTAATTATGATTTCATGAACATAGCTATCTAATGTCCAAAAACTACTCAGGATAGATGAGAATTGCAGAAGATTTTTCTATTATAGAAACTGTACAGTTTTATTCACACTCTCTCTCTCTCTCTCTCTCTCTCTCTCTCTCTCTCTCTCTCTCTCTCTCTCTCTCTCTCTCTCTCTCTCTCTCTCTCTCACACACACACACACACCCTCAACACTAACGTTATGGTTTTATTTCCATTTGTTTTAAACGTTGTCCTGTTTGCGTATGTCATGAAGCATGCATCCAAGATGACCATTTCTGTGTTTTTTTTGCCAGCCCATGTGTCCATTCTATTGCGGCAAGATGTTTAGGAGGATGTAGGGTGGTGGGGTAGGGTAGTGGTGGGAGAGAAGTGCTGGTCCACTCTCCAGATCATTATGTAGCAGTAATGCACCACATGTTGTTTGCACGCCACCATAAAATCCCTAGTTTGTGGACAAAGTCAATAAGGTTAGATCTAGCACCTCTACTTCAGCTTTATCTCAGCCTGTTCCAACTCCAACCTGACCCGTCATCCTAGATAGTTTTGCTCCTGTTTCTCTGCCTGAGCCAACCAAGATAGTTAACTCTATAAAGACCTCTGCATGCCACCTCGACATCTTACCCTCATCTTTGTTTAAAAATGCTTTTCAGTCCATTGGTCTCAAGGTACTCTCTAAATGAATGCTTCCCTGGTTTCTGGTCAGGTCCCTGCATAACTCATTCACTGCCATTGCTTCATTTTATGTGAACATTAGTAAAAACCACAACACAGGTTTGACTTGTTTATTATCATGATTTGGCTGATATATATATATATACACTGCTCACAAAAATGAAAGGAACACTTTTTTTATTGGGCCTGGCATGAAATCAATTAAACCTGTCTGATAATTTTCTGGTTGATTAAGCAGCTGAGGGCATTGTTAATCACTTTCAGCTGTATTGGTGTTCATGGACTTAACGACAGGTGCACAAAAGTGGCAACAATTACAAAACCCTCAAAACAGGACTGGTTTAACATGTGGAGGTCATTTCAAGTTTCTCCCTCTTGATCTTTTTTGGCTGGTTTTTCACTCGTGCTAGTTTTGGCTTGAGTAATTATCTCTACTGGCAGCATGAGGCGATTCCTTAACCCTACAGAAGTTGCACAGGTTGTCCAACTTCTCCAGGATGGCACATCCACACGTGCTGCAGCAAGAAGGTTTAATGTGTCTCCCAGCACAATCTCCAGAACATGGAGGAGAGTTCAGGAGACTGGCGGTTATTCTCGGAGAGCTGGACAGAGCCGTAGAAGGTCCACAACCCATCAGCAGGACCGATACCTGCTCCTTTGTGCAAGGCGGAACAGGCTGAGCACTGCTCGTGCCCTACAGAATGACCTCCAGAGGGCCACTGGTGTGAATGTCTCTACCCAAACAATCAGGAACAGACTTCATGAAGATGGCCTGAGGGCCCGACGTCCTGTAGTGGGCCCTGTGCTCACTGCCCAGCACCGTAGAGCTCGACTGGCATTTGCTCAAGAACACCAGAATTGGCAAGTCCGCCACTGGCGCCCTGTACTTTTTACAGACGAGAGCAGGTTCACCCTGAGCACCTGTGATAGACGTGAAAGAGTCTGGAGAAGACAAGGAGAACGTTATGCTGCCTGCAACGTCGTTCAACATGACAGGTTTGGTGGTGGGTCAGTGATGGTCTGGGGAGGCATATCCATGGAGGGACGCACAGACCTCTACTGCCTAGGAAATGGTGCTCTGACTGCCATAAGGTGTCCAGATGAAATCCTTGAACCCTTTGTCAGACCCTACGCTGATGCAGTAGGTCCTGGTTTTCTCCTAATGCACGACAATGCCCGGCCTCATGTGGCAAGAGTATGCAGGCAGTACCTGGAGGATGAAGGAATTGAAACAATTGAATGGCCTTCACGATCCCCTGACTTAAACCCAATAGAACATCTGTGGGACATTATGTTTCGGTCCATTAGGTTGCACCTGTCGTTAAGTCCATGAACACCAATACAGCTGAAAGTGATTAACAATGCCCTCAGCTGCTTAATCAACCAGAAAATAATCAGACAAGTTTAATTGATTTCATGCCAGGCCCAATAAAAAAAGTGATCCTTTAATTTTTGTGAGCAGTATATATATATATATATATATATATATATATATATATATATATATATATATATATATATATATATATATATATATATATATATATATATATATATATATATATATATATATATATATATATTGATATATATTGATATATATTGATATATAAGGCTAAGTAAATATAGCACTAATTGAAGCTTCGAGTATGAACCTTTTGGTGAAGCAATTAGCTGGAAAACCTCATTGCTTCATGAGGCTTCATTCGTCCAGCTCTGCCGTTTACTCCTCAGTAGTGTCATGTGGAAGCTGGTGCCCCAACTCCAACAGTCATCGTTTGAGAAATGGGGCACACCCTGAAAAGGTCTCTAGTCCATCACAGGGACCTTGCAAAGGATCAGCTCACACTTAGAGACAATTTAGTCCCCAATGAACCTAACATGTATGTTTTTGGTCTGTGGGAGGAAACTGGAGAGCCCAGAGAAAACCATCATGAGGAGGACATGCTATTTTCAAGCTGGGATTTGAACTTGCAACCTTCTCATTGTGAGGCAACAGTGCTGTGCCACCATGCAGCCAACATGCTAGCTTGCAACCTTTTAATAATATATAAAATACAAAAAATATTTATGCTACAGATTTGATCATCTTCCACATTAAGGCATGGTTTGGATAGATTTACACTTCAGATCAGAGTCCAAGCTTTTATGATTGCTGCCTTTTTGTTTTGGAATTAATTATCTCTTGGAAGAACTGTACAGCCATTAATTTTCACTGTTCATCCTGAACTTTATTGTACAAAAGTCATCACAAATATCATTATAAAACATGATCTGTCTCATTATTTACTAAAAAGGAGAGTCTCTCTTTGTTGTTAGAGTTATTTTTGTAAAGGTTTTGTGAATTCTAATAAATTTGGCTCTTTGTACAGATCATTAAACAATCTCTACTCCTAGAAACCATTATTAAACAGAGAAGTAGATTTGGACTATATCCTACAATTAAGTGCAAAACCAAATGTTATTGTTTCTTAGTGTGCATGGTCATCTGTCAACCATGTTTGTATGTGCATGTGTGTGTGAGAGAGTCTGTGCAAAAGAGTCTGTACATCAATTTTAGCCTTGTTATTTCCTTATGTGAGCTGTCTTTAGTGAGCGCAAAGTCAATTTCGTTGTACACCTGTGCAATGACAATTAAACAATCTTGGATCTATTCTAAATCAATTGGGTATTTTATATGATTTTATATTGGGTATATATTTATCATAAATCTGAGCTGTTTACTCAGTTTTCAAACCAGCTTCACTATCTTAATGTATTTGAGCAAACAATTGTTGAGCTAAGAAAAATAAAGAAAAAGAAAAAAACAATATAATTGATTATCTGGTTCTAGTATTTTTCATGGCTTTAAAAAAAATATAAAATTAAATGAATTTTAAAAGACTATGTGTAGGAAAGAAATGAGTCCATCGTGGATGGTGCTACGCTCACAGATCCCCCGGTTACAAATGTCTGAATAGGTTTTATGCATGACTTCTGTTAGAATCTGTGAAATATTTCAATTGCTCACAGTGTGGTCATAAATCAATCCCATCTCCTCTGGGTGTGTAGAAATAGTGTTAGAGTCTTGAACTATTGAACTGTGTGTCTATTGGTGAATTTCAGAGAAAACACATAGGAAAGATCAGGAGGCATAGCTGGACAGGCAGACTATCAATGTCAACACAGAGAGAATCCATATGATATCTGCCGGATTTGTCATTTTGAATACTGATGTAAGAAAGATTCAGACTGATGCAAGGACAGCTGTGGCAGTTAAAAGCCTCCTAATTTATGTTTTCTTTTTTGACATGTGACATGCTTGGGGTATGAATGTGAAGCGATAAGAGCAACACTCATGGAAGGAAATTTGGACCTCGTGTCAGAGTTTGTCTCTGCACAAAACTGAGAAGGAGAATATGAGAGTTCTGCTCCAAATCAAAATTCCTCACCAGCTGTCAAAGGTTTCGTTTATATTCATGAATTCAATCTCAATGTTTCTGATTTTCTGTCAATCTCAGGTGAGTTTGCATGTTATCCAGCATAAAAAGCCTGTTCAATCAGCTGAGCGCCTTTGTCGTTCAATAAAAGTTACAATGAAAACGTGCGTTTGACGTTTGTTTACTTTGAATCAGACAGCTGATTACAACTCAATAGGAATTATATGAAGTAGTAAAAGTCACTCATTTGTTTGATTAGATGTTCTCCCCATGCCCAAGTCTCCTTAGCCCTTTTTATAAAACAATGGCGCCAATTTGCCACAACGCCGAGGCACAGCCTCCACAGTCCCCGTGACTCACAGGGACTGTGGAGGCTGTGACCTGTCAGATCTGAGCGGCAGCTCTAATGGAGTGAAGCGCCTGGAGTTCTGCATCTCTCCAGTTTATCATCTCAGCTGATTCTGTTTAAAAAAACAAAATGTATGCCCGTGTTTACTTCCATTTTCAATATCATTTCCAGCCGGAGCTCGGCATTAATTCGTCATGATCGTGACACCACCCTCTGTTGCGCCAAGGCGTAATGTGCGTTTATAGGACTGGTGAAGCCGCAATATTACCACAATGTTGCCGCAATATTACTACCAAGTGTAGCGGCACAAATGGCGCAAAATTCCCGCATCGCTTGCCGCCATAGCGCGTTCATAAGACACACCGTTGCGGCAATATTACACTAATTTGCCAGCATGGTGTGTCTTATAAAAAGGGCTCTTGTGTCTTCCTCCCAAAAAATAGCACATTACTGGTGATTCTGAGTTGAGTTTAGGCATGAATTTCACCCTTCATGGTTTTGTGTCTGTGTCTGCAGCAGTCCAGCAGTACTGGGAGGATGCCTCATTCACACAGAGTGCGGAACGGATACGATCCACTATGTATGGCTTCTGCAAAGTCCAAAAACATTTAGTCCATTCAGATCATTCTCACCGACTGAGATGTAGATGTGGAGCTCTGGAAAGTTTCCACATGGAGTCTAGTTTTTGCGGACATCGGAGAGAGATTGTCATGAAATTAAAAAGAGCCATGATATTTTATTATCTCACCTTGAGCGGTGGGTGTGGATCACTGGACGTGACCTGGAGTAGGTTAGGTCCTATTTCTCAGGAAGAAGCTTTTGTGTGAGGCTGGGTGACCTCTCTTCCTCCTATGGCAGCCTCTCTTGGGGGGTACCACAGAGGTCTGTTCTGGGTCCATTGTTGTTTTCTCTCAGTCTGCTGCTCCTTCGTTCACTTGCTTGGAATCACAAGGTCAAATTTCATTTCTATGCTTATTGTTAAATCTATTTCCCCTTGAAACGGGGTACTGTAGGTTCGATTAAGGCACTCCTGGAAAAGCTGCAGGACTCTGGGTTTTCCTTTTTGAAATTTGTGATATGTGAACATCTTGTCTCTGATTGGCTAACAGCAACACAAGTCTTTCACTGCCTCCATTAGCTCATCTATGTAATATGTCCACAAATAATGTTATTTGTGGATATATTGTATCAATGTTTCATTTTCACAAGCCTGAACGTGTTCTGCCATGATGCTATTGCTAACGGTTAGCTTCTATCAGTCGAGACGTGCTCTGCTCTCTTCTGGCCACTAAACCAACACAGCCTTCACCGGTCACAAGTCAAGGTAGGTAAGTCCATGAATGATAATTTTACAATGTGACATAGAAGAGACTAACCTTTCTCTTATCTGAGCGTTTCCCTGTGTATTTCCTTTCTGTGGCTAATGCAGACAGTAGGGGTTGAAGAATAAATTCCTGTTCATTGTGTTCAGCATGCACGTTAAACTCAGAGTGACTGATAAAGAATGGATATTACACAATTTTTCATTGATCTTCACCTTTAAAACTAGAGGGAGTCACATCAGTTTGATTCAGTGAAGGTTTTTATAAAGCAACCTTTTGATGAGTTTAATTTACTGCTAGCCTGCAGGTGTGGACAACAATCGGCAGCAAAAACAAAATCACTACTCAGCCCTCAGTATTCACACACAGACAAGACAGAAGGAACAAAATGAGACAATAACATTATAAGTCCTGGTTTTTATACCAACCATCATATTAGACTGCATGTTAATCAATAGCTTGAATCTTCAGTTTCTACTTTAAGTTGCATTTTCACAGTAGTCTCTCTAATCTCACCATTTTATAAAAGTGCTTCCAAAAGGAACATTTTCCTTCTGCTCAAATTGTACTGATAGCTGTGTTTAGCCATTCTTCTGACTGTGTTTTTTGCATGTCGAGTACCACAGTGTGTTTCATGCCATCTTCTCTTGCCTTTAACAAAATATGCCTCTCTGCAGGACTTTGTTGCCAAATATGACTGTGCTGTATTCACTTCACATAACACAGCATGAGAAAGTTTGCAAAGGTAGAGGTTCATGATTTTTAAAACAGACCTCTCTGAAGCAGCATGCCAGCCACCCAAAACATGCATTTCAAATATTCATGTTTCATTTGCATTTGCTGATGTTAAATTGTTGGGTATGGATCCCAATCAAGGAACTTTTCATTGCTCAGTATGTGGAGTATCTAGTTACTCAGCTCCAGATCAATGTTGTTGACCTACTTTCAATGGTTTTAAGTCAGCCACGCCACAATCGGGCTGCTGTATACTGTTTCATTAATATGCAAACTTGTTTGTGGTATGAAAGTATTCTAAAAACTGAACGCGGAAACTGTTGAATTTCAATGTCTGCAATTTAGATTAGATTTCAGTTCTTTGGACACCATTAAGGTAAAAGGTTGTACAGACAAGGTGACTAAATTCATTTGTCTGGATGATCAATCCATTGCTGTGCATGTGATTTTAGTTTTTTTTTTTTTTTTTTTTTGCCTTTTGAAGCTGTCACATTAACAGTGTTCAAAAATTGTTCTGCCATCATGTGTTTTACAGGCTGTTTTATGAAAAACAACTAAAGATTATAGCAATTATTTTTGCTTGCTGATGATTAAAAAAACTAGAAAGCCAACACTGACACAGGTTTGTGATGTCATGCTAAAAATTGTATATGTTTTATTGTATTGTTAGCATGATTGTTAAAAAATGTTAATAATGCAAATATCCATCCATCCATTTTCCTCCACTTCTCTGGGGTCGGGTCGCAGAGGCAGCAGCAAGCAGAGACGCCCAGACTTCCCTCTCCCCAGCTACTTGGGCCAGCTCCTCCAGGGGAATCCCAAGATGGTCCCTGGCCAGCAGAGACACATAGTCTCTCCAGCGTGTCCTGGGTCTTCCTTTAGGTCTCCTCCAGGTTGGACGTGTCCAGGAAACCTCACCAGGGAGGTGTCCCGGAGGCATCCTAACTAGATGCCTGAGCCACTCCAACTGGCTCCTCTCAATGTGGAGGAGCAGCAGGTCTACTCCGAGCCCCTCCCATTTGACCAAGCTTCTCACCCTATCCCTAAGGGAGAGCCCAGACACCCTGCGGAGAAAACTCATTTTAGCCGCTTGTATCCGCGATCTCGTTCTTTCAGTTACTACCCAAAGCTCGTGAGCATAGGTGAGGGTACGAACGACGGTCAACCAGTAAATCGAGAGCTTCGCCTTCTGCCATGCTCACATCACTGCAGACACAGCACCAATCTGCCTATCGATGATCAGTATTGGATTGAGAAATCTGTTGAAGGTATTAGTTTTAAGAAATTCAGATTTGTTCTGTCCAGATTGATATGTTAACAGCTGGCATTACAATGTTTTCCTGGAATTCTAGGCAATTGCAAACAACAGCAGCTTCCAGTTAAGTCTGGGACACTTTTGGACATAATTTCATTCAATTTCTGCTGAAATGACCATTTCATAGAAAGCTGACAACTGACGGCAACAATTAGCCTTGAGCCACTCAGACATGCCTATCTGGTCAGAACTGTAGTTTTTCAAACTGAGGCTGTTCAAAGAGCGAACTACAGCAGTTGAGTTATAGAACATGACTTCAAAAGATCTGAGTTTGAGTTTCATTAGTTTTAGCTCTGTTTGGGTAAGGTCACTTCACTCATTGGGTCTGATGCTCATAATTTTTGCAATTTGCTTTTGGAAAAATATCTTTTAAAAATAATTTTACAATCTAAACATTTTTAGTCAAATTGTTTTTGGAACGCCTCTATGGGTACAAATCCTGAATCTTGAATTTTGATAGAAAATCCTAAAACCTGAACATCTTGTCTTGATTACTCTGCATGCCTGTGCAGCTAAGTGTATTTGTGTGCAAGAGCTAAATTAGCACTGGTGCATAAAAGGCATTTAGAGCGAAAGAAGAGCTGCATTGATAATTTATTACCCTGAACAGCCATGTTCAGCTCAAATGTAAGAAGCAACTTACATGGATCTGGAGATTAAAAAGTAAAACAGCAGCTGTGAGAAATGGCTTGATAACCTTTTCTTTGAAGCAAACAAGTCCTCTGCTGTTTCACAGCATGTCAGCAGAGTCATGGTGTGGAATTTAATGGAGGTTTTGCTTCACTCAGATTTTTATCCTCCCTCTGGTTTGTTTGATCATCTGGAGCCACACTTCGTCAACAGGCTAAAAGCTGAAAATGTCCCCTGTTAAAGACAATGTTTCTGAAGGAGTTTAACGCTGTTGAGAAAGGAAATTTCATTCATAGACAGCACTTGATGTGTGTGTGTGTGTGCATTCCTATGCATGTATCCTGGACATCTATGGCTACCAAGGCGACATCTAACCCCCTAATTCAACAAGAGGAATAGGAAATCCAAATGACTGCTGTCTAACGCCACCTTGCTCCACCCTCCTTTGACCCAGTGCCATGGATTCCTCCTTTTGCCCCACGACCCTGTGGCAGATGAGACCTTAAATAGAGGTTTAAGGAAATCTGAGGGATTTTCCGGTGGCTCGATGACTCGTGGGGTGGTCCAACGCTTTCAACTGTGTGTCAGATAAAAGAAGCGCAGCCGCTAATTGCAAGGCCTGCAGACAAGAAAATAAAGAGGAAGAAGACAGAAGCCCAAAAAAGCTTGCTCACATTCTAAAGGTCATATGTGACCCTTAGAGGAATGCATGCTTACATAAATGGTCTTAAGCAACCACTGAGCATAGCAACTGTTGTGGTATTGATTGTGAAACTGAAAATTGAGCACAAGTCAAATTAGCACAGTGCTGCCTTAGATTATTAGAGCTGGGTAATTAGAGTCTTCCAAGACCAAGCACGAAAGTATGAACTCTGTGTGTGTGTGTGTGTGTGTGTGTGTGTGTGTGTGTGTGTGTGTGTGTGTGTGTGTGTGTGTGTGTGTGTGTGTGCGTGTGCGTGCGTGTGTGTGTGTGCGTGCGATAACTAGACCAACAAACTGGAAACCATGTGCCTCCATCAAGCCCTGAAACACCACCGGAGTAATTGTTGATCATCGCTCTCAGCACAATTAAAAAGAAACTATAATGAGGAGATAAACAAAAGTTATTTTTGCATTTAAAATAAAATGTTGAAAGGTTATTGCTAATGAACTACTGCTGCAGTGGTGCACTTTTTAAAAAATGCAACAGCTGGCTGTTTTGGGAGCCTAATACATTTGTTTCTAATCCTCATGAAAATACTTTAATCATGATGCCAAAAGAGTTTCTGAGGGAAGTGTTTTTCTGCTAGTGGTGCTGAAACACTGTAATTAGTGAGTGTTCTTTTATTGACATTCACGGGACAAGTTGGTGTCAGTTATCTGTTGTACCTCACTAAAGAAAAATGTTTCAGGACAAATGAGAATGCACTTTTTGCAATGACATAGTTTTAAAAACCAAAACTTGTGACCTGAAGGTCACACTACCAAGTGTGATTTCATTTTAGCCAGCTATGTTGAGTTCAAAGTCATTTTCAGTTTCATGAAGGAGACTCAATTTTAGGGCAGCTAGATTGCCTTAACAAACTTAACTCAACCTGTTCACAAGCAGTTTGAGTTTTGTAAAAAGGAGGACTCATCCTCTTAATTCATCCTCTTTGTGATATCCAGTGAGAAAGCCTTGGATCATAATAATTCTGTCCAATCAGGTCAGATGGTTTGGTTTGTTTCTACAGAGAAAACTGCAAGCAAGCCGAAAAGACCAGGGGCCTCATTTATGAAACTTGCTTACACACAAAACGGGTCTGAAAACTGTGTAAGTGTCTTTCCACGCAAACTTTTTTATTTATATAAAAAAAAAAACTTGCAAAATGTTGCAACTTTAAGCAAACTTTGTACCTGGCCTAAGCACATTTTGGAGACGGGAAACCTGGCAGCAGCTGGTGAGATGGTAAAACTTAGGACACATTTTCAGATTTGGAGACCCTTCCCAGCCAGCACACATAGGTGGGCCCCATACGGAATCTATACGGGCAAGCCATATGGGTCCCACCAGGGTTTGTCCACAGTTTCCATGTTGGCCCCATGGGGGTTTGCCCATGTTTGAGTCAAACCCTCTGAAACCCATGTGGGGCCCATTAATATTTATGTGGGCAAAAATCTTTCTGGGCAAACTCCCACGGGGCCACCGTGGAAACTGCAGACACACCCTGGTGGGACCCATACGACTTCCCCGTATAGATTCCATATGGGGCCCACCTATGTGTGCTGGCTGGGTTGCGTACACACACACACACTGACGGCACCATCTAGTGGCTGACAAGCGTATCGCACCAATAGTCGGTGGACTCGGTAATTTAAGATGGCGACTGCACGTTTCTTGTTTATGAATGTGCTTCTGTAGCCGACAAACAGAGCTAAAACACGTTGTTTTACAAGTTTTATTCTCATATCATGTTGTGTTATAATATATTTATATTTTAAAGACTTACTTGTCCATGAAACGTTCAGCAAATGTTCTTCAGCTGAGGTACTTCCTTAAATTTGAAGCATGTAAGCGGTAGTCTAACTCTATTGGTTCATTCTGGTCGGCGCTCAGTTTCCTATTGCATGAATTTTACGGGGCAGGGAGCGGGCTTAGCAAAAAAAACAAAACATTTCAATCTGTATCGCTTACTATATATCACACTACATGATAAGACAATCACTTTTACGGATTTCTGAAAAATCATACATAATTCCTGAAAGGGGAGCGTTTAGTGTGAATCAAGCTTTAAACTAAAATGCTGCACCGCAGCGAACTGGGGCAGAGGTGCAGATGTCAGAGTTTCCTTAAACCAGCATGTTCCAGCAGGAATTAGCTGACAGGTGGCTGATATTTGTCTGATGTATTGAACAATATTTCCTGCCTGAAACCCTTTTGGGTTAAATTAAATGTTTTCATTAAATGTTCACCGTCGATCTGGAATATGTCAGTGATACATAGTGCTGCTTTTATTGATCGTATCAATGATTATTTCCATCTCGGTTGTCATAGTTACCTGTGAAAAGCCTCTGATAAACAGGTCTATTTATATAGCCGTGTCTAAGCAGAGTTTTATAGGTGTTTGCTTAAATAATTGTTTTGCTGATCTTGAGTAGAGTTTTAGTAAGGATTCTAAAAGTTTTATAAATGAAGCCCCTGGAGAGAACAATCAGTCTCCTTATTGACCTGGTGGGTCTGCAGTGATTAAACCAGTGGCTGAGTTTTGAGCCAAGTGGCCTGGTAGCTAACCAGGCTTCATGAGGGCGTTTGGCTTAAACTTGCAACATACAACTGATGATTGTGTCAAATCAAGGTCACATTCACAAACTAATCCTGGTCCTTCAGAGCCTCTATCCTGCATGTTTTAGTTGATTCCCTGTGCCAGCACTCCTGATTTCAAGCGTAAATGACTCACACACATGCCATGTTAAACTCTTCAGCTCAAGCTGCAGCTCATCATTGAGTACTGATGAGCTGCACAGATGATGCCACACCGCCTGTTGACTATAGGGCCATAAAGCATCTGTTGGACATGTTGCACATAGTGATGGATACCCGAGAGTGGATCTGATTGTGTCCAATCTTTGTTTCCATCCACATAGAAGCCATGCTAATATACTTGTCTTCCACCCCGTTGGCATTGGACTAGAACTAGGGCCGTGTTCTTGGTTATTTATTAGCTTCATCTCCATAATTCAGCTTGTATATCGTACCTTTTAGTTGCAGGGTTTAACTTTCTTCTACGTCTGGGGACAACACACTGTCTGAGAAAAGGTGGTAGGTCTGGAAGATTGTAAAACTTTATTAGAATGCATTTTTTGCGTCTTTGTGTAGTTATTTTTCTCAAATCTTTATAAATACTGGATTGTTTGGTGGTCAATTTCTGAGCTATTTCAAGAGTGTTGCATCAATGAGGCTATTTGAAAATTTATGACTTTCCAGTGTTGAAAAAAATCTTTGTTGTTTTCCTGTATTTCCTGAGGTAAAGAACCTGCTGTGAAATGTTTGTTTTAATGTAAAAAATTGATCCATTTTAGCGAGAAAGTTGCCATTTTTGCCTCACAGAAATAAGGTTGCAAGTTAGAAACTCAAACAGCAAAAGAAAGATTATTTATTTGCTTTACTGGATGCAATCGACTGAATTTGTCTTCTTTTAATGTTGATTTTTTACAAGAGAGAATTCTATAAAAGGACAGAAAATGGAAAGCAACCAGTATTTTCTCATATTGCTACTATTACTTTAGTTTTTAATTTGTTTGTTTCAGAGGCTGGATTGATCTTTTTGAATTATTTCTGTCATATTTCCTGTTGTTCACAGATGGGACTATGCTGTATGCTTGAAGATGCTCACATTTTGTTGTGGTAGGTTTTGACAGTGCTTAGATTTTAATAATAACTGATTTTATTCATAACCCAGTACCTTTATGAGATAAGGAAGTGAAATTGTCATTTTTAGCATGTGTGTTTTCATGCGTAATGTTGGAAAAGCTTGAAAACTCATGTTTAAAGTGTTTGAATTGGTGGAAAACCAAACTGAACTTCTGACTCACTTCCTCATTTAACATCTCATCCAAGAAGCTTACCAATGGTGCGTTCCAGTTGTCCTCGGAACTCGTTTTCCGAGATAAGTTAACCGGAAATGACGCAATGAACTCGGAATTCCAAGCTGCGAGCTCGTTTGTTTCAGAGGACCCCGAGATCACCATTTTAAAGATGGCCGCGCCCAGTGCTACCATAGTAGTTGTCGTCTTTATTGTTTTCATCGTTTATATGTTCTGCTTTCTTTCTTTTTGCTATTTAACAGCACCAAGTTGTTGTTTATTCTTTCGTTGCTGAAAACGTTAGCATTGCCGCCGAAATTGACCGGTGTTTATGGTCTTTTAACTGTTTTTTCATGTTTTTTTCTGATTTTAATTGGCAACTGCCGATTGTTGTGTGTGACTATCATTTTTAAACTAGTAGTTAACAACACACGCAGCTTTACTGGTGGCGTCCATTTTTTTCCGGAACGCAAAACAAGCTTGTTACGTCATTTCCTGGTCGGAAATCCCAAGTTCCGAGGACAACTGGAACGCACCATGAGGTCCACAAGACAAGACAGAAAGATTCCTAGAGAGGGGGGATGATTAGTCATTCCTCCACCACTTTCACAACCAATTGCACATCGGGTTGGGAAAGCAAGCTAGCTCTTAAACACAAACACGGTCACAGAACTCTCACCCCTCCTGTCAGCTATCATCCCTAAGCCACTCCCCCTGATACCAGAAACCTGCATTGCCAGAGTATGGTATGGTAAACAAGCTAGAGCTAAACACCAGTCGCTGTTTTCAAGGTCCAAACCTCTTTTGTCGTCCATGACTTCAAATGGTGTTTTTCTTTTTGGGACTCTGGTAGTTTGTCCTAAAGCTGAAGTGGTAGCAGCCGGCTGTTTCTCCTTCTCTGATATTATTGAGCGGAGAACTGAATGGAGGACCCAGGGAAGCGCATAAATGCAGCAGTTCGGCGAGACCGACAATAGTTGCTTTCGGTCCAAAACGTTTTGGCAGAGGTTTTTAGACAAATGTGAGAAAACCGCTTAATTAATTTATTTTTTTTTGATCTCCACAATATATTTTTAGCTATACGATGTTAGAATGTTGTTAAGAGGCATGAAATTGTGACAGCGGCAGAGGAGTTAAGTGACTGAGGGTTGCAGGTTTGCATCCCATCTGCTGCAGTCATTGTGTCCTTGGGCAAGACACTTCACCCTCCTTTCCTGCTGGTGGTGGTCGGAGAAACCGGTGGTGTCTGTGTAAAACCTAATTTATACTTCTCCGTCAGCTCGAATGTGGAGTCACGCACACGCATTGACTGGGGTGTTTTCACTTCAGACTTCTCCTTCATCTGGGGGAGAGTTGCAAAGCAATTCCCCGCCAGGACAGCAGAGGGCATAGCGCTTTTCTGGGGTATCCTGCCACCATTACAGTCACGTATCCGGTCCACGATAGTGTATTTACTACTGTGTTTACATTGTTTTAATGTATTTTGGAGACTTTTTTATCACGGACGAATTTGTCCCTCATTCTCCTCCACCTCTTCATGTGGTCGGCCCCTCTAAACCCACGTTTCCCAGCATTTCCGTCCACGAATTAAACACGACTTTTTCCACGAGGAGTTCTTCAATCTGCTCTGTGTCTGCCGCTAGACATCTTCAGTTCTCTTTATTTTTTGAGGCAGCAATGGTGGTGTTGTTGACATATTTAATAGAAGCTGCATCCTGACCAATCACAAGCGACAGACAATTAAATTAGAGGGCATGTCTCTGTCCCCCTCTGCGGGCCTGTTGGAGAGCTCTGGCGCTGACGCAAAATGCTGCTGCGTGTCTTCGTACCGACACAGACGGAGAAGTATAAATTAGGCTTAAGGCAGATGTGGCTACTTTGCAGTTTATCATCACCAGCATTTGAATTCATGCTTGCGTGGGTCAATTAAATGTCTGGCTAGTTGTAAAGCACCTTGGGGGGTTGTAAAACCCTAGAAGGCACTATATAAATACAAGCCATTTACCATTTTAGCTTTAACTGTCTTATTATGGACAAGATCACATTTTCAATTGCCTGAACTTCCTGTCAACAAGTTTAAGTGACAGTTTCTCCCCCAGCATTCTGAGAAATGTCTTCAAATCCAAGAAAAATAACTCAGGTTTCTTTTTTTCAGACTTCAAGAACATTGTCAAAAAATAAAAAAATGAAAGATGAAAGGGTTTAATCATCCAAAGAAAATGCAAACTTAGAAAACTTGATGGCATTAGAGGTAATTACATAACAGCATTATTCAGGTATCTAGTCTTTTAAATATTTTTACACAACCTTGTGGTTTTAAATGTAAGCCTTCAAATATCTTAAGGAGATTTCAGGGATGTGATTCTCTTGGTAATTAAGGCGGAATAAGTTAGGCTAAACTTGGTGCTCATCAAAGCACAGCATCTGTTCCAGCCCATAGCCGTATTAGTATGTTTCCCCCCCATCTCCCACTGGTGACGGTTTTAATTAGCAGCGCTAAGAAAGAGAGATGACTTACCTGCCAACCCCTGCAAACATTATTACTACAGAGCTTTGCTGTTTCATCCTCTGTCTAAATAATAAAACACGTTTTAGGCTCTCCTCGTAGCGTTTGTCATTTTGTTTGCAGAGACTTATTGTAGCTGGACTTTGAACAAACGTGTCTGTTAGAGTTCCTCAGTCAATTATCCAGCCTCTCGCGAACAATGGGATGCTACGATGTTTGGGAAAAAAGCTGAAGCAGGCTGCAGACAACAGAAACAGCATGCAATGAAAGCTAATCAAAGATTTATTTGGCTAGGTAATTTACATCTGATTACTGCTGTGATGTCCTGAGTTAAGAGGATGACTTCTGAAGTTTCACCTGTTATTTTTCTAGCCTCCCTCTTGTTATGCAGCCCGAGCGAATGATGCCATCTGCTCATCATCGTTTAAATGTTTTTCGTCGGAGCCAATTATGTTCATTTTGAATTCTGGGCAGATCTGAGGGCCACGCAGCGTGCCAGCCACCACGCTCGTGTCCTGCACAAACTTATTAGAAGACACGGATGATATTCCTGCTGACTTTTATATTAATGCTATGCTTTGACATTTATTATTAGAAATTGCCTGGAACTTTGATGAAGACATAACAACACACAAAGGAAGGATCTAATCATGAATGCTGCATGTTTTGTTTCAGTCGTTGCATTAGAGACAATTTTTTACCATAAAATAACAATTCCTCATCAGCTCCGTGACAAAAATTTCACAACTTTGGGTAGAGATAAGATGAAGCTTTGAGACATCTCTTTCTTCCTCCCGTCATTTTTCTGTGAACGCGTTCGTTGACAGACATAAACATAAAATATTAGGACCTGCTCTTGGTGTCTGGCTGCTTGTTTAAGATTCTGAGAAGTATAATGTCAGAGCGATGGGGTAGCAGGGGTAGATTTCATTAAGATAAAGGTTCTCCAGCAGCTTCTGAGGTAAATGTATTTTAGGTGATAAAAACTAATCTCGTTCTTGTTCTTAAAGTTTCGGCTCAGCTCAGAATTTGAATGAAATTTTTGTGTGCTTCTGGAGAATTGAGAGATGAGTTTATCCCTGTGCTGTCACGTCAGCTGAGCGTGACTTTAGTGTGTTTCTTATCCGTCTCATGGATGAGGACATTAAGGGAGGGCTACCCATGGAGGGATGGAAGATATTCTTATTCACTTTCCGTCTCACTGTCTCTTTGCTTAATCAGTGTGTGAACATGGGTCTTTACCTACTACTCCAGACAAAGATGCATTTACATTCTTCTTACAACAGTGTTCCCAAACCTTTTATAAGATATCATCTCTGTTTCTAGTTTAAATCACACAGTTTCAGGTTTATAAGTTCTAAATGTTAAGTGCTTTGCAGCTTTTTGTAATCTTTTGTATGAGCTTTACAAAGTAGAGGACATCATACAGTGCTTTAGACCAAACTCACTACACTTTATTATGTAAATTGCAGAAACTGAGGTTACAGTTCATACAGGATCAGGAGACTGGAAAAACCTTTCCTGGTCTGATTAGTCTGGATTTCAGCTGTTGGGTCAGAATTTGGTGTCACCAACATGAAAGCATGGATCCATCCTGCCTTGTAACGCTTCAGGCTGTTGTTGGCAGTGTAATGTTGGTGGGGGGTTTCTTCTCCCACGTTGGACCCCTTAGGGACATTAAATACACACTAGCATCGGCTCTATGCGGCTCCGCCGGCCCCGGCCGGCTCCAGCCCGGCCACGTTGGTTTCACACTGCCTTATAGATGCGGACGTAGTTGAGCAAATTGGTGGTCTCCAAAATTGGCGCAAAGATATCAGTGATGTCATGAGCATATCTCCGAGCATGTGTGCGGGTCAAAGGAGCACGGAGAAGTCTGCTGTGTTTTTGGGCGATGGTGGCAGAAGAGTTAAGTGGCCGCCTTGCAATCGGAAAGTCCCGCTCAGTCTGTCGCTGTCGTGTCCTTGGGCAAGACACTTAACCCGCCTTGCCTGCTGGTGGTGGTCGGAGGGACCAGTGGCGCCAGTGTACGGCAGCCTCACCTCTGTCAGTGCGCCCCAGGGCAGCTGTAGCTACGATGTAGCTCATCACCACCAGCGTGTGAATGTGTGTGTGAACAGGTGGATGACTGACTGTGTTGTAAAGCGCCTTGGGGGGTTGTAGAACCCTAAGAAGGCGTTATACGAATACAGGCCATTTACCATTTTCCTCATTAAACAAAGGCGTTCTGAGCAGCCTTGTGCTTTGGAGACTTTTTGCCCTCTGATACTTCATCCTGCTTTGCTGTGTGTGGCAGCACTGTGTGTGAGTGTGTGTGTGTGTGTGTGTGTGTGTGTGTGTGTGTGTGTGTGTCTGTGCGCTCCTCACAGCAGAGACAGAGAAAAACGGCTTCAGTCAGAGGCTCAACCATCACAGCTCCGAAAATAAACACAGTAGATAATAAAATGCTGCCAAAACTTTACAAAAAACATTATTTTAAGGTGTAAAAGTTGCGGAGTGTTACTTTAAAGTGTTACTGAGAGACTATTCATTCACCCTGTAAAAGGTGATTTCGAAAATGCTTTTAAAAATATGACAAAGTTACATAGATTACACCACAGCCTTCCTGAGTCATGTTNTGCATTTGCTACACAAAACACACACATCAACACAGATTGTTGACAAAGCTACTGCAGTCTATGATCAACCATCGGTGTAAAGATGATTGCATAAATAATGCGCTAAAATGCGAAGATGATTGCATGAATACGGCAGACATAGCGGAATAAATTATTTTTTAAAAACAAAACTTACCCAGATTTCTGGTACGGCCGAACTCTTCAAAAACAGTCTTTCACTTTTCCCGAACTTTTTCCTGATGTAATCATCCTCTTTGAAGTGTGCACTGCACAAACGAAAGGTTTTGACTCATTCCAGCCGAGTATCCTTGGAGTAGCCGATTGCTAAAAGCCACTGATGCCTTAGAGAAACGTCCTTAGCAGGAAAAGTGTCAAACCGAAAAGGTGATCCTGTAACATCCTTATTGTTACAACCCGGGAACCTGCAGGTACGCACCATTGCTCGATATATTTAAGAAAAACTACTTTTAAGTGACTTTAGAAGTTGTTGTTTCACTCATACAGCTAGGATTAGCAGCCAGACACGAGCCCGTTCTAGCTGCTGCGGTGACCGGCGCAGGGATACGAATGACAAAAACTAGTCCCGCTGTAATGTGACGTTGTAAATTTTTTCTCTTTGTTTGTGAGATGCAAATTAGCCATGCTTTCAGAGGCTAATCCTTTTGTGAGGCTAAACGGCGCAGATAAAGCGCCCCCGAAACTAGCCAGAACTACCTTTATGAATCACTTCTCCCCTGAAAATCTCTGAGCAGGGGTGTGTGTGTGAAATGGGTCAAAGTTTACAGAGCACTGGGTGGGTGAAGGAAGACATAAAACTTAATGTCTAAAAAAGCGAACTTTTCCTTTAAGTCCTCTGCATCCAGAATAATGAAGCGCGCATGCAGGAATCCCCCACTGGCTGATTCTAATTGGAGGCTCTCCCTAACGGTAGGCGTGAATTTGAGCCGGCCAATCAGTCTGCAGTGGGTGTGTTGGCCCGATTTCGGCCCGAGGTAGAACGCCTTGGGAAGAGGGCTGAAAAGATGTCTGGTTCGGCGCCAGAAATCCCCAGGCTACCCGGATGTGAACACAATATATGCAGACCCGGCCGTGCGGAGCTGGTGCTAGTGTGTAAGTGCCATAAGCAATTTTGCCGTGCTTTAAAACTCCCTAATACAGGGGTCTCCAACTCCAGTCCTCGAGAGCTACCATCCTGGTAGTTTTCTGTTTCCTTACCTCTGTACAGGCCTGTTAAATACTCATTAATTTCAATCAAGTGTGAAGGAGCAAAGAAACAGCTAACATGTGCAGGATGGTAGCCCTCGAGGACTGGAGTTGGAGACCCCTGCCCTAGTGTCTGTTTTCAATCACTGTCATAGAACCGAACTGCCCCATCCCCGCTGTGCCCCTGTGTTTTCGTTAACTGAAATAAAAATAAAAACGAATTTAAAATAAAACACTGAAACTAACTGAAACTAATGAGCGTTAACAAAACTAACTAAAACTAACTGAATTTATAGAGAAAATTAGCTTAGTTTTCGTGTTTATGTTTTATTCTAATTTCCGGTAGTGTTTTTTGTGTGCGTGCCACAACAGACGGCTTGTCAGTCAACATCGAGCGTCATGACGGCAAGAGCTGGGAGGAAGTGACAGGCAGTGTTGTACATGAATGCGTTCATTAAACGATCGTTTGTGAACTGAACTTGCTTGTATTTTGCCTGATGAACGTTAAAGTGAGCGCGCTCATTCTGACGTGTGTGAACAGGTTTGTGAACAGGTTTATGAACAGCGTTCCCTCGTAGTTCGTGAGCTCCAAACCTCCACCGAGCTAAAGTAGCTAAAACCAGCCAAGACCTTCTTGCTAAAACAGCCTGTGAATCATAGACTTTACAAAAAGAAATAGCGGTCAGTGTGGCGTAATTCTATAAACCGCGGGTCTACGTTACACTACTATGGCAAGCCAAAGAGATCAAAAAAGCATGTGTTCTAAACTCGTGTTACGACATAACGCGCATTTAGAATGCACTTTTTCTTGCCCCCTTTGGCATCAAAACGCATGTTCAAAATGCACGTTCAAGACACGAGTTTTGGCGGACATAACGTACGTTTAGAATGCATGCTTTTTTGACCCCTTTGGCTTGCCATATTATGCCGTAAAGCAACACGCAGTCAGTACTTCCGGCAGCGGACTGCGGGTCAAAAACTGTATGTGTGGTAAACAGACATAGGACCTCCTAACCAGGGCCACCTTAACCAGCTGATAGGCCCCGGGGCAGAGAGGCTCAGTAGGCCCCCACGGCCCTTATATACAAGTCCTCACAACGTATGCAAGATGAGAACGTGTGTGTGTGTTTTGCATGTTTTATGATGTTTAATAAAACTTTCAAACAGTTATAATAATATATTTTCAGTTTCCAGCATATTACTTATCTCTCTCTCTCTCTCTCTCTCTCTCTCTCTCTCTCTCTCTCTCTCTCTCTCTCTCTCTCTCTCTCTCTCTCTCTCTCTCTATCTATCTATCTATCTATCTATAGAGAGAGAGCGATGTATAAGTAATATGCTGGAAACTGAAAATATATATATATATATAGCAATTATAACTATTTGAAAGTTTTATTAAAATCATAAAACACACACACACATGTTCTCATCTTGCATCTGTGAGGACCGCCATTGACTTCCATTAATTTTAGTGACTGGATTGTGCCTTCTTCTTCTAACCCAACCCTAACCATAACCAATATATTCCTAACCCTAGCCTTAACTAAAACTTAATTTACACCATACCTCTAAAACTAATGAGTAGAGCTCTTGTACCAAAGTGAGGACCGGGCAAAAGGTCTTCACTTTGCAACTTATGTCCTCACTTTACAGGTGAAGTTTGTCATTGGTCCTCACTTTGATGTATAGACTAGCACACACACACACACACACACACACACACACACACACACACACACACACAACCCTTTGACGTTGTTTATACTGCCGCTCAGATGCAAAATAAGTCAAAATCTTTGTTTTGACACTGTTCTGGTCCAACTTTTGCCCAGAAAGAACGTACTTGTTCAAAGACGATATTTCCTCTGCGGCTCGGATCTGCTCACCGGCTCCAAGCTCCTGTCTGTCTGCCTTGCTCCTCCAGCGCTCCTGTCTGTCTGCTCTGCTCCTTCGCTCCTGTCTGTCTGCTCTGCTCCACCAGCGCTCCTGTCTTTCTCCTCCAGTTTCTCCATTCTGCTGCTCCTCCCTTGACCGCGGTTCCTGCTGCGCGGTCTGCTCCGTGCCTGCAGGTGCTCCATCCTCCTCACCTGCCCGATGTGTCAGTCAGCGATATGTCCAACTTCTTTATAGCTGATTAAAAAAATTCTGTCAGCTTAGGTATTTTCTGTCTTACTTCTTTGTCTCGAAGCTCCTTCTCATTAAGTGCTTTCCGTTTCTGAGCACCGCTCTCAATTTTTTCCCCGACATTTTTCCAAATTTCTTTACAACTAGAGGACCACGCCCTGAAATCATCTAAATTGTTTGATTGGTGAGCTCATGGTGCAATGGGCCTTTAGAGGTCACGTGGGTGACGTCAGTCACTTGTAATTTGGATCAATCAGCAGCCTTAAATTAGCATCTAAGATGATTGACAGAAAACCTGACCAGTAATAAAAAGATGTTTGTTTTGTTTGTTTTTTTACCTGAAATGATAGGCCCCTAAACATCATAGGCCCCTGGCCACGGCCCAGGTTGGCCCGTGCATTAAGGCGGCCTTGCTCCTAACACCATCACAGCTCCGAAAATAAACACAGTAGATGATAAAATGCTGCCAAAACTTTACAAAAAACATTATTTGAAGGTGTAAAAGTTGCGGAGTGTTACTTTAAAGTGTTACTGAGAGACTATTCATTCACCCTGTAAAAGGTGATTTCGAAAATGTATTTAAAAATATGACAAAGTTACATAGATTACACCACAGCCTTCCTGAGTCTTGTTGCTGACCATGTCCATCCCTTTATGACCGCATGGACCCATCTTCTGATGCTACCTCCAGTAAGTAAGTAAGTAAGTAAATTTTATTTGTATAGCACTTATCACAGACAAAGAATCACAAAGTGCTTCACAAAGATCAACAAAACACAAGATGGTCATCATAAAATGATCTTAAAACAAAACAACAGAATATCATAAAATCATTAAAAATCAGAAAACAGAAAGTCATAAAATTATAAAAATGATAAAACAAATGAAAGATTATTATAAATACAAGTAAGAAAAAATGAATAAAACATAAAAGATTTAAGTAAAAGCAGTTTTAAACAAAAGGGTCTTCAGCTGCTTTCTAAAGGTGACCAGACTGTCAGTAACACGTAGGGATAAAGGAAGTTCATTCCAAAGTCGGGGTGCAACAGCCTGGAAAGAGCGATCACCTCGACTTTTATATCTGGTCTTTGGAATTTCTAGAAGGTTCTGGTTGGTGGACCTGAGGGCTCGGGTTGGAGCATAAGGCTTTAACAGTTCAGTAACATAAGGAGGAGCTTGGCCATGTAGAGCCCTGTATGTTATAGTAAGGATCCTAAATTGAATTCTAAAGTTAATGGGTAACCAGTGCAGAGACATCAGAATAGGAGTGATGTGAGCTCTTCTGTTTGCTCCAGTTAGGAGCCTCGCTGCAGAATTCTGGACCAACTGAAGGCGGTCAAGGGCTTTTTTGTTAAAACATGTGAAAAGTGTGTTACAGTAATCTAGACGGGAGGAGATAAAGGCATGGA
>SSNS01001082.1:0-36103 GCA_006937985.1 Aphyosemion australe
GTACACTCCACCTCCCTCTGCTCCCCACTCGTCTAAACCTGGGCTAACATCAGAATTTAACCATAAGCCCTATCAAATAGAAAAGTTTTGAGCCTAGTCTTAAAAGTAGACAAGGTGTCTGCCTCACGCACTAACGCTGGGAGCTGGTTCCACAGTAGAGGAGCCTGATAGCTAAAAGATCTGCCTCCCATCCTACTTTTAGATATTCTAGGAACCACCAGTAAACCTGCAGTACACTCAAGTGCATCTAAAGTTGCAGGAAGCGGGAATTCACCAGTGTCGTCCAAATCAAAAACCGTTGGAAAAGTTTGAAAATGGCATATTACAAGGCAAAAACTCAAAATGGCAAAGTGGGTCTGAACCCGCCAGCTTTGAGTTCTACGAGCAGATGGACGAGATGATGGGGAATAGGCCGCTGTCTAAAAATTTTAGATTTAACAGGTTTAGTTTACAGTCATGACAACTCCGAAGGGGTGAATTGTTTTGTAACTCTTCCGTTTCGATGTAATTAAATGCTTGAAATTATGAATAATTAGATTTGATTGACAGCTAGCATGAGCGTCCAGAGAAGGCCAGCCTCACGTTAATAGATGTTTGGCCATTTTGACTCTCTGAACTTTAGTTGTGTCCTCTGTGTGTTCGTGTTTGGATGTTAATCATGGAATTATTTGGACAAAGAGGGCTAGCTGTGGTATTGATTGCACTAAGATATCGTCCAAGACATCTCTGCTCCATTGTCATTGGTAAGTAAACTTAGGCTCGGAGGCTCTGCTTGTATTTTAACAGTCCATATTAGAGCTCCACAGGCGACCAGCACAACAATAGCCTCACAGGCGGTCGCGCGGGTCGCTGTCCCGGAGCTCCATCTTAGCTTCGGGGGTTAGCTCACTTTAGCTAGTAGCTACATTGGCTCGTTATCGCCCACCCTCACTACCCCACCCTCAGCTCCACCTCTTTTTCCATTTATGGATTATCTGGGACTGGGTGTGACGAGACATGTGACACGGCCAAAATGAGGTAAACTAAAGGTAAGGATTGTTTTCAGGTGTGTTTATTAGAATTTTCCCTGCACTAGTTTACTAGGTGGGCTGCCTGAACGTTTTTATGGACCACCTGAATGTTTTCTCACAAAAACACAGCTTGAACACTGATAATATTGGTCATAGCAGCGTCACAAAAAGAAAAATGTTAAAACCAAATGCACTGCTCCGTTGGTTTGATTTGTTTTGGCTGCAGCTAAGCTGCAGCATTAGCAACAGTAATCTGCGCCTGACCTCTCCTGCTCCTGCCACTTATAACACTTAAAACCAGGGGAAACCCCAGATGTGTACTCACCAAACAAATACTTTTCAGATGGTCACATCTATGCTTTTCCATGAACATTTTCTCCTTTTAGACATAAATTGTTTAACTGTTCGTTACCGGGAGCTTGTTCAAACTGCGGTCAGCTCCAGACTCTGATTGGTTCTTTTCTCTCGTCTCGTCCAACCTGTTCCATTTGCTGATTGGTTCTTTTTTTCATTCTCCCATCTTTTCTGTTTTCTGATTGATTTATGTTACTGTTAATTTTTGTTGTTGTCTTTTATTCATTGACAAAAATGTCGATCAAAAGTCGTCATAATTTAGTCTTTATAGATGTATATTTTTTTTGGTTTTCATTTCATTTTAGTCTGCAAAAAATTAATTTGTCACAAAAAATAAATTTCGTCCGCAAAATTAACAATTCCTAGCCTAGTGAACTAGACTAAATACTTGCTTTGCAAAGTTTGGTCTAGGCACGCTTCATAGGAACCCTCGCAGCCTGTGGCTGTCCAATCACAGCTCGCTATAGTTTTGGTTGGGCCAATCACAGCACTCTATATTTTGGGCCAATCACAGAGCGGGAGTAGCCGATGATGTCAGCGCTGTGGCCGCGAACCCTAGCAACATGGCGGCAACGCAGGAACCACGTTTGTTTGAAACGGCTTTGTCATCAACATTGGATTATTTAGACTCCAATGTGCGTAAGTCTGTCTGATATACTTAGCGGCTTCTTATTTTTATCAAAGTAGTGCAATGTCCCAGTACACCTGATATTCACATGTTTTATACAAAAACGACAGAAATCATTGATGTTAGACGCCATTGCTGCGTCCCGCTTTTCCGTCGCTGTGATTACGTCACGTTTTTCGTTACTCTGATTGGTCCTAGCGCTATCCAATTGCGTGCTGACATTTTGAAAGACAACCGTTGATCCTGCCTCACGACTGAGGGCCGTCAGTGGTTCGTGGCCAGACTATATATTCACATATATAGGATGGCTTGCCAGGCTAAACAATTCCATGTTCAGCTTCTAAATACAAAGAATATAGAAGTATAAAAGATAGAGTGATCAACTGTTATGTGGGGTTTATTCTAACTTAATCACCTGTAAAATATCTCCCACATCAAGTGTTAGATGAGAGTTTATTTATTGTGTACGTCAGGGCCATGCAGAGACCTTTGAAGGGGCGGGTGCTCAAAGTTAAAAAAAGGGGCACATATAGAGCAGATTCTTGATCCGACATGTTTGTGAAAATTTAGATAATGAGAGACCCTTGCATTTAAACAAAATAATATAAACTAGGCAAAATATTTCATTTTGTGTTATTAATAGAAGGTAATGTTATTTCATTAAGAATTGCTTTAGTTTTTAAAGCTGACTTATTTCTAGGGATGTTATGACCACATTTTTTGCCCCTGATCCAAGTTCAAATTATTTAATTTTGATTATCTTCCCATACTGAGTTCTGTTCTGATACAAGGTGGTGATGCAATGCATTGAAAAAAGAAGAAAAAAGGGAGAACACATCCAAGTTGTCCTTCTGTCTGTATTTGTCATTTTGCTAATTCATCCTTAAAAAGTCACTCATCCAGGAAGTACATGGAACAGGATGCAACCACAGAAAGTTTTCCAGTGTGATAATTGCTGCTCTGCTGGCTGTGATCTTTTTCCTGTCTGTAGGAAATTCCTGATCCAATTCCATGATCTCACTCTGAACTTTACACTAAACCTGAGAGCTCTGCTACCAACCTAACACCATCCTTTACATCAGGCTATATACCAACAACACACACACGCACGCACACACGCACACACACACGCACACACACACACACACACACACACACACACACACACACACACACACACACACACACACACACACACACACACACACACACACACACCATTTCCAGAATACGGCATATACTATGGCTATTAAGTTTGCATCATGGTGCTGATCCAGAATATTCCCAGAATGTTCCCTTGGTGATCTGACTGGTTTCAAAGCATCAACTTCTCATCCAGTCCTGTTTCAACTTTTTAATCAACTCCACCAATTTCACATTTATTTTTAGAATTTTTAATCAATAAAAAATAGATTCTGCCAAATTTTAAGAAAACTTTAAGTGTCTCTTTGGCAATAAGCGTTTTAAAAACAGCGTTGTTGAGGTTCTACAGTTTTAATAGTAATAATAATATATTTTATCTCTCATTATTTTTAATAAAACTCAGAAACGTTACAATAAAACATTTACATAATATGATCATATAACTTCCAATGCATCTGCTGACAAAAATGTTACATAAAGTTAAAGTCCCAAGTCATCGTCACACACTGGTGAAATTACATCCCCGCATTTGACCCATCCCCGTGGGGAGCGGTGAGCTGCAGCTGTGGCCGCGCTCGGGAACTATTTGGTGGTTTAACCCATAGATATCATATAAACACTAGATGCCTTACCCGCGCTGTTCGTCGATTGGACGAACGTCCCTACGCAGCGGCCATCTTACCTCGGACAGCTGCCCCCTTTCGTAACATTGGTGTCAATGGTGAATGTACTATTTAAATAACTCTAACTTGCTCAATTTTCAACCGAATTTCAAACGGTTTGGTTTGTTATAAACGCCAGAGATGTGGCTGTAAAATATGACGGATTTGGCCCGTTAATTTAAAAATGTTAAAGTATGTCCTATCAAGCCTATGTGCTATAAGGTTTGTAATAATGCAACCGGCTTGTAAATCCGTTCATTTTTAATCGAGTTAAGAGTGTTTTTGTTTAAGTTATTCACTCACCTTCCATCTGCTACCATTGAGAACGGAACGTATGCTGTCCGAGGTAAGATGGCCGCCGTGTAGGGACGCTGTCGACTCCCAGTTAAGGCATCTAGTGTTTATATGATATCTATGGTTTAACCCCCCAATCCAACCCCTTAGTGCTGAGTGTCAAGCGAGGAGGCATTGGGTCCCATTTTTTCAAAGTCTTTGGTATGACCCAACCGGGAATCGAACTCTGAAATCCCAGTCCCGGGGCACACACTCTACCACTAGGCCACCAGAGCTGGTAAATATTTAAATATTTATCACACGTTAACATGACCCGGCAGAGCCAATCAATGAGCTTGTGGGCGGGTCTAAGGGAAAATAGACTTCAGCTTGAGGCGGCTGTCTTCCGCATGGTCCTAGTGCCTGACCTGTATCCATGTATGACAGATTTGGATGGAAAAAACTCACGGAGGACAGGAAAAAGGGCACTTTGTGCACTTCGGACAAAAAGGGCAGGTGCTCAAGCACCCATAGCCCCCCCCCTCTGCATGTGCCTGGTGTACGTGCAGGCATGGAGGCAGCTTTTCACCAGGTGGGTTTGGGAAAGAAGCCTGGAGAACGTTGCTGTCATGTTCCTCACTAAAGTTAAAGCTGGCACACACAGAGACTTTAAAAATCATAAAGGACCTCTACATATGACTCTGTGAGAGCTCAATGTCATAAAATCCTCAGAGTGTTTTCTAAATTCTGCCTACTTTTGTTCTTTTACATTTTCTTTCATTTAAAGTCCATTTTTACTTTTGTCTCTTTTATTTTGTGTTTCTGTCTGGTGGGATTGTTGCTGCTAGATTGCAGATGATAGCTGTAGCAGCACTCACCCTGCAAGATCGAGTTTGACGTTCCTTGTTGGTCGTGAAAGCGCTAAATCAGCCTTTAACATGCAACGACCACAGACTACCAAGTCAGGCGTCTGGCTAGGCCCACGGAAATAAACACACAGTGTACACCACAGGGTAGTGTCACGACTCGCTGAGGCGGCTTGCACACCAAAACGTGCAAACCTCCAGCCCTGTAGTCCACAACAAGCAGCTCAAGAGTTTGGTGTGAAGTAGGTGGAGACAACAGTGTTACTGAGAGGAGGAAGCTTCAGGTTGCTTATCCTGCTGGCTTTAATGTTGTAAATATATGCTTGATGAAGAAATCCCTCTACCTTTGACTGTGGGAAGAATAAACTAGAAAGTCACTAGATTAGTAACGACTGGGCTGTGCCTAGCATTAGCCTAGAAATCTAGACCAACCGTAGCAGTAGCAAGATTTTGCTCTGCAGAGTAGGGATGTGAATCTCCACCACTGAGGCCGATTCGATACATAACTCTACCAGCGATACGATACATTAACGATACGGTGAAACCCTCTGACGATGCGATTCATCCCTGCTGATAATTCTTTAATGATGTGAAAACGATTTTCGATTCGATACATTTCATGATGCGATTTGAAACGATTCAACACATTAAAAAAATTTCCAACCCACATCTGATTTTTAAGTATCAAAATGATTTTCCCTCTCCTCTGTGAAGGATGTATTTGATCCCCTATTGTTATTGATTAATCAATAAATTCAACATTAAAAGACAATGAACTTCATCAGTGATATTTTACATATTATACATATTTTTATTGCTACCATACTTGAAATAAGGGGGTTGAAACTAACCAAAACGTCATTCTGTCTGTTGTTTAGTTCTGCACAAATGTTACAATAATAAGGAATTATCTTAAATGACCTCACACAAAGCTTTAGTTGTGTAGATCAAAAAGAATGCTCGGAAGAATACGCTGCTGCAGAAACCGGTCACACGGACTTTAGAAAGTTTTATTTTGACAAGACAGGAAGCTCGTACGTCGGTTAATATTGTCCCACGGTGGTTTTTCTGACTGCGGCTGCGCACCACCTGGCCTCCGCTAAAAGAGAATGATGCTGCGTTCAATGTGCCTCAAAAAACGAGGACATAGCAGGTAAACAATGAAGTAATCGATGTAACCATGGATTTAACCGATGAGAGACACGTACGGGAAGATACATTGCGATACAGCCGTCAGTTATAACCGACTGAAGCTACCGGTGCAGTCGCATCGCTAACGTCATGAACGAACCACCGGGTCAGATCGGTGAATCTCTCCATCCCTACTGCATATCAGTCATGCTCTATTGTAGCCTCAGCAGGTCTACCACTGGCCCGAACAATACTAGGTCTAGCCAATCACAGCACTCTATATTTGTGGAGAGACGTTGGGCGGGCTTAGCACCAGAACTGCATCAGAGCAAAACTACAAAGATGGAGTCGGCTCAGGAACAGCGCTCATTTTAAACGGCTTTGGCATCAACTTTAGACGATTTAGACTTGAGCTTTTCTTTGAGACATGAGCAGATAGAGGTTTTTCTTCTTTGACAGTGTCCCACTGACTGATTTCCGTATCGATGAATATGTCACATCATTTGTTGCACTGATTGGTCCTATGCTGTCCAATAACAGTTTAAAAGACAACGGTAAATTTCACCCCATGACGAGCTCTGTCTATGGGTCGTGGCCAGACTATATAGTTACATAAATAGGATGGCTTGCCAGGCTACTGTGGCATAAATGTGCATCTTAAACATAAATCTACTAAAGAAGGAACTGAAGCACAGATATCTACTCTACACATAAAATATTAAATGAATGTTTTTGACTGTAACAAGTACCATTAAATACTAAATGTGCTGACCCAGAGTCTGAAAGCTGCTCACGCCGGTTCACAGCTTGTGAGAGAACTGGGATCTCCCTCCGTGTTTACAAGAAGCTCAAGAGCTTCCTGTAATCGAGCTGATGTCTTCAGCGGCTGCAAACTGGTGACATCATTTCCCTGTCTCGCAGTCACACAGGTGCTCCCTTCACACATGAAAGGAGCACAGCGTTTCGGTAAAAGGAAGAAAAACTTTTCACTCAGTTTAATGTGAAATAATTATAATACTAAGAATTTTTTTTTACGAAAACATAATCAGGATGTGCTGACTTCCCAGAACTGATGAGAGGTGACTGAGTTTACCCCATCACTGTTTACTCTCAAAGATGATGGTGATAATGATTATTATTATTATTATGATAAATTATTCTACCTAATCTGAGCAAGAAAAGACTCACTTCACAATTTCACTGTACACACTTTTTGATGTTTTATTGCTCCGATTGAGACAACTTTCCAACTTGACTCATAGATAAAATAACAGATTTTACTACCAGTAAGGGTGTGTGCTTTCTGTGTTTGATTCCATTCATTTATCAGGAAAAGTTCTAGATTTGAGCAGCAGAATAAAATACCTGGATGTTTAATAAGACACCTAGAATCAGCTCAATGACGCCACCTAATGGTGTGTTTGGGAAATGAAACAAGATTTCATCAGGAACTTAAAGGGATTATGCAGTTTGGCTTGCATTTAGCACCCCCTAGTGTCCGTTAGTGAAAACAAAAGTGAAACCTTTCTCCTCGCTGTGCGTTGGTCTTTTTAACACCTTAATCTAACTACTGAAATGTCTCCTCAGCCTTCATTAGTGTCTACAGGAGCGGTTCATCACTAAATCAAACAAATCAGCTGTGTTCATGATCTAAAACATGCAGGAAACATGCTGGAACCTGACTGCAGCGCCAGATATGTAAGCTCCATTTGTCTAAGTCCAACAGGGACCAGACCGGCACTCTGAAGTTGCAAGTGTGGTATTCTGGTCACAGAGGGTGGTGGAGGTCTGAGTGACATATCATTAACCCTGTAAAGGGTCATTTTAGCACAAACTGGCTCAAGAACATGATTTAAAAACATGAAAAAGTTGCATAGTATGGCTTTAAGTTAAAAACATAGACACTAGTAATGTAGTTATGTCTGGAAAATAGGAGGAGTAAAATCATTTTCCATTAAAAAAAGAGAATGCTGCTGTTGTAAGACACTTAACACACCTTGCCTGCTGGTGGTGGTTGGAGGGACTGATGGCACCTGTGCTCGGAAGCCTCGTCTCTGTCAGTGCGCCCCAGGGCAGCTGCGTCTACATCATAGCTCATCACCACCAGCGTGTGAATGTGTGTGTGAATGGATGAATGGTCCACTGTAGTGTAAAGCACTTTAGAGTCCTCTGACTCTGAAATGTTCTATACAAGTCTTATCATTTAAAAAGTTGCCTTTAAAGCCTTGAACTGAAACATTTTGTGACTGAACTGTTAGAGAAACAGATTATCACTACTTCAGCTACCCTCCAGTCTTACGTGTGCTGTGTGAGGCTGTTCTTTGTGGACCTCAGCCTCACTCTTAACCTCATTCTGCCCAACAGACTCAACCTAGTCCTATCAGAATCAGAAGGGTTTTATTGCCATATGTGCGAGAAATCCCAACATTAGGAAATTGCTGCGGTACTTAGTGCAAAAAAGAGAGATAAGCAAAAATATGAAATAAGCACAATAGAATAATAATATAGGGAGGCAATAATTAGAGAAACGGCTACTATATACAGGACAGTGTAGGTACTGGTCAGAACGGATCAGTTCAGGTGCAAAACACAACACAGGGTCAAGTGTCTGGAACAAAGCGACTGGAGTGAGCAGTCCTAGGATTTTCATTCATGAGTCCAACTGCAGAGGGGAAGAAACTGTTCTTATGGTGAGAGGTTCTGGTCCAAATGGATCAGAGCCTTCTGCCAGATGGGAGCAAGTTCCAAATTTGTCTCTGGATTAAGGATTCTTGATGATCTGTCCTCAGAGAGCAAGAGGAGGCCCTTATCCTTCGCCTCAGCACCATCTCTGTTATGAGCCTCTTTCTCTCTGTCTCCCTCGACAGGATCCCCGGTCACTCCAGCATCAGCATCATCACTTTTGCTGATGAAACAACTGTGGTGAGGCTTCCTCTGGGGAGTCAGTTTGCACACCTAGTGGACATGAAAGGTTTTCAGATTCACGCTAAGGAGCTAACTGACCATCGCTCCACTGGAAAAGCATGCTGACCTACTGCTAGTTGTCATCATTATGAACCAAAACGGAAACAAACAGATAAACAAAACTTAAAATGATCTCAGAGATCATGGAAGCAAAAACAAACAGACCTAAAGAGTTTCTGTACCGAGGCCATAATGATGTGTAGTATCTACAGTATCAGAGGATCCAGTCTGATAACTCAATGGTTGTTGTGTTCATGTGATTTAATATGTGTTAGGTGTTATAATCCATCCATCCATGTTCAGCTTATCCAAGGCTTGGTCATATAGGTAACACATCTGCAAGCGATGTAAAGAGATCTCTCTCCCCAGTGAGTCTCCAGCTCCTCCTGAGGGATCCCTGGATGTTCCCAGGCCAGAGAGGGTATATAATCCTTCCAGTGAACTCAGAGTCTTCCTTGTGGTTGCCTCCCAGAGGAATGTGCCCAGGAAATCTCCAGAGAGAAGCTACCAGGAGGCATCCCAAACCACTCTGGCAGCCTCAGGGCTGTGGAATAAATCAAACTTGTTCATTTTGATTTTGGCTCCAAACAATAATAAAAACAATAAAATTGACAAAAAGGAATTATTAAAATTATTTTGTCACATTCCATTTTGCATAAATGCTCTTATTTTGTCGAGCCTTCTGATTGGTTTTCATTCCTCTCTATTTCAGTTCATGTTTTTCTTCTTGTGCCTTTGATCAAATAGAAATTTAAGTTTCACTTTTGTCTAAAAGCTACAAAAATATTCATTTTATCCCTGTCTATATGAACTCTGGTATGATATTTCATAATCTCATGAGTTTTAGTTTGACTCCTATTGTGGTCAGATGTTCTTTTTCCTTTTAGCTCCATCAAATAAATTATTTCTTTGTCTCTTCTGAGGCTCCGCCATGATGAACACGTTACAATAAATGCTAACCACCTATAGCTTGTCTGTCCTGAGGTGTAATTGATTGCCGTAAAGCGTTACTGCTTCATGCAAGATATGCGATTTTGTGGTGGTCTGGATGCTCTGAAGTTGCAAGTGTGGTATTCTAGTCACAGAGGGCGGTGAGCGTCTGAGTGACATTTCATTAACCCTGTAAAGGGTCATTTCAGCACATACTGGCACAAAAAAAGTATTTAAAAATATGAAAAAGTTGCTTAGTTTCATTGTAATTTCAGATTTGACCCAAAGATCTATGATCAGAATTTTCCTCCATGTTCCAGCAGCTTCACGGTGACTCCTCTAGTAGTAGTGAACTTTGACCGGATGTCCTCAGCGTCCTGGGCCTCAAAATGAAGCAAACTTATTTGAACTCTTTGGTCTTTTGGTCCTAATCCAAACCTCAGGACCATCTGGCAGAGTTTATTCATTGTTCCATGTCTTTTGCCGTCCTGCCATCTCTCTTGAAGCCACTGAGTTCATTGAAAAATGGCATCAATATTTTAATTATCCATCCATCAATTTTCTTCCGCTTATCCGGAGTCGGGTCGCGGGGGCAGCAGCCTAAGGAGGGAAGCCCAGACCTCCCTCTCCCCAGCCACTTGGGCCAGCTCCTCCAAGGGAATCCCAAGGCGTTCCCTGGCCAGCCGAGAGGTATAGTCCCTCCAGCGTGTCCTGGGTCTTCCTTTGGGTCTCCTCCCGGTTGGACGTGCCCGGAAAACCTCACCAGGGAGGCGTCCAGGAGGCATCCTAACCAGATGCCCGAGCCACCTCAACTGGCTCCTCTCGATGTGGAGGAGCAGCAGATCTACTCCTCGCCCCTCCCAGATGACCGAGCTTCTCACCCTATCTCTAAGGGAGAGCCCAGCCACCCTGCGGAGAAAACTCATTTCAGCCGCTTGTATTCGCGATCTTGTTCTTTCGGTCACTACCCAAAGCTCGTGACCATAGGTGAGGGTAGGAACGTAGATCAGCCGGTAAATCGAGAGCTTCGCCTTGCAGCTCAGCTCTCTCTTCAACACGACAGACCGGTACAACGCCCGCATCACTGCAGACGCAGCACCAATCCGTCTATCGATTTTAATTATTGTCTATTATATTTTTGTAAGTCTGTAAGTATTGTCTCTCTTTTAACATTCTGTTTCAGCAGCAATGTTTTTCAAATTTAAGTTTTCATGCCCCGTCTAGTTTCTTTGCTCATTATTAAAATATTCTCCGAACAGGGCACACCATCGTAGGAATTTGTTTTTACAATGCGCCGTACGTTTGTGGAGACACCTGAGTGATGTGGTTGTAAAGCAGCCTAGACAGAGTTCTTTATCATAGGTCTTCAGGACTTTCAGAGTCTCCCCAGTAATCAGGTCCACATGCCAATAGTGATGGATTTGACTCTACAGCAGCCCCGCCGACGACGCGCACATACAAATCAGAATTTACATGCACAAGTCTCTGTTGATCAATAAACATTTACTCTTAAGGACAGACTGAAAGAGCAAGCCTGCCGTCACAATCAGATCTAAATTGTGTCAGTAAACAAGCAAAATGTGTAAACTGGATGATGTGGAGGGTCATATATTTCTGTCAGTGACCAACTTTTTTGTGTCCATGTTTTAATTGTATTTTAAATTTCTCTAGACTGGATGGAAATAAATCAAACGCAGACAGGAACAGGAGCTACAGCTGCCACAGTTAGAAGGTTCCCAATGATGTCTGCTGTTTTTCTAAAAGTAGGGATGGGTACCAAATTCAGTACTTTTTAAAGGTGTCCTAGAATGTAGTTAATCAACAATCTAAAACAGAGCTTTGAGCCTCCAAAAAGCATTAGAAATGTTTTTTGGTTTTCATCTGTCCCAGGAGCCCTGATACAGGCCATTCTAAACCCCCTTACTCAGGCCTTCAGTGAAAAGAGCTGTTGACCCCTCCCACTCAGTCAGGACATGCTGATTGGTTGGTTTCCCCAGAAGGCCTCAGACACATGCAGGTTTGAGGAGGCGTGGCTCCCCCTAGTGACGTGTTAAGGAAGGCTTTCTCAGAACAGAAGTTTCTCTCTCGCCTTTTTCAACTTTCTAATTTACATAAAAAGTAGGTCAAACACAGCTTTGACTTTTTGGCATACTGCTGTTGACCACCCAAGCTGTCTTTATTCAGCAACAACAAGGAACATGTTGGTTTACATTCTAGGTCCCCTTTAAGGCACCGACCGTATTCCGTGATATGAAACGGCGCCTTGTTTCCGTACCTGTCCTTCATTAATGAGAAATTTTGAGACAGCGATTTGCGAAGAGCGTAATGTCGTCATTTGCTGCGGGGGCGAACTGTAAACAGAGTAAGCAGAATGGCAGAGAGGAAGAGCTCTAAAGTTTGGCTTCACTTCACTAAATGCGATGGGTCATGATGAAAACAGCGACAACAATCTAAGTGAGGCATCATTGTCTTAATCTGCTCCAGCAGCAAAATAAACTGTTTAAGATAACATTAGCTTGATATTGTAGCTTCTGTTAGCATTACTATTAGCTAATGGTGCGTTCGCTTTCCCCTCGGAACTCGGAAATTCCGACTTTTTGGAATGACGCTCCGTCACTTGACTGCCACATGACAGATTTCCATAGTGATGCAATCATCACATTGTTTTTTGTTCTGATTGGTCCTAGCGCTTTTTAATTGCGTGCAGAAACAGTTTGAAAGACAACCGTAAAATTCTGCCCCACAGCTGAGTTCTTTCAATGGGTCATGGCCAGACTATACATTTATACAGGATAGCTTGCACAGTTACCAGACCACTGCAAATGTGTGGAAAAAACAAGTGAACTTGGTCTTTAAATAAATAAAATATAATAAATAAATAAAATCTGAGTTTGAAGCAGCACTGAGAAAGCTTGCAGATATTTCCTTTTCTAGAAAACGCCATCAGGAACCTTCTTTCTAGGTCCTTGAACATGTGGTGCTTTTCAGGAATCAATACCGGTACCAATCGATACTTTTGAGTGTTTAATGATTAATTAAATCTCTCTTTGAGTTGCCTTCGGGTAGGAAATGCGCTATATAAATAAAACTCCCTTGCCTTGCCTTAATTAAATATTATTTTCTCACTATATAACCATATTTGATAAATATCACAATAAATAACATCCAACAGTTTGTATTTTATCATGGTAGTGTTGTACAAAATTCTTCAATATGAAAACCTTTATCCACAACTGTTTCTAAATGATGAGAAACTAAAACCCAACTCCATGTGCTCCTATTCCTCTTCTCTGCCCTCTGGATTAACTATGATGAGGAGACCATGTATTATAAACTACAAATGAAATTAAAACTTCAATACCATACATGGTATTGATACAATACTGCTTGTATTTTAATATTTCAGTGCAAAATTTCAGTGCTTCATTCTGAATCTGAGTGCAGCAGGACGGTTACTCTTCCATGTGGGGGTGAAAGTAGACGGGGCATCATTCCAAAAAGCAAAAGTAGTAAAAATCAATTGAAAAAGAAAGGCAAACGGAATGAAGATACACAGTAAATTTAGTTCACAGCAAAGATGTTTGCTTCAGTTTAAATTGCATTTTCTAATACTACAAAGACCCACCATCACACAGTTTGTCCAGAGGGGAAAGGAGAGGAATAGGAGCACATGGAGCTGGGTTTTAGTTTCTCATCGTTTAGAAACAGTTGTGGTTAAAGGTTTTCATATTGAAGAATTTTGTACAACACTACCATGATAAAATACAAACAGTTGTATGTTATTTATTCTGATATTTATCAAATATGGTTATATATTGAGAAAAAAATATTTAATTAAAAGAGATCTAATTAATTTTTAAACACTCAAAAGTATCCAAAATTGGTACCATTAAGTACCGTATCGATTCCTAGGTACTGGGAATTGGTACCGTATCGATTCCTAGGTACTGGGAATTGGTACTGTATCGATTCCTAGGTACTGGGAATTGGTACCGTATCGATTCCTAGGTACTGGGAATTGGTACCGTATCGATTCCTAGGTACTGGGAATTGGTACTGTATCGATTCCTAGGTACTGGGAATTGGTACTGTATCGATTCAAATGTCCCCAGAAAAAATTGGGGATGTTAAAAAAACTTCAACAATAGGCAATTTCATGAGAAAACCAAGGAAGCAAACCTGAATTTGCTTTGTTGTTGAAAATGTTTGTTCCATTTTCTGTTGTTATTGTTACTGATGGGTCCAGTTGTGTCTTCACTCAGAGTTTTATTTTACATGAGATGTTTTTTACTCCTGCAGCAGGAGCCTCAGCGAGCTCACAGAACTTCATCCATCCTCCAGAATGAGTCTCAAGCATATTCATGTGCATCAGAACGGTGCAAGAGTATGAAACTAGTTCATTATTAATGTTCTCTGGTAAAAGTCAAGCTGCAGCTCAAACTCCAGATCCAGATATAATCTACAGTGTTTATGTTAAAGGAAATTCCTCACAGATCTTTTTCATGCTTCTGAATTTTTTCACCAGTGGCTAAAGGGGAAACGGGACTTTTGTAGGTGGCATCTGCAGAATATTTGAATTGCTAACATAACATCATAAAGAGCCAGAGACTGTCCTGTACCCGTGCACCTCTGTGTTCATGTTTTAAACAAAAATCTCCACATTTCTATTTCCGCTCATTCCTGAGTGACGAAGAAACAAGAAAAAGTGACTTTTTGTCCCTGCAGACTAAAGAAGTTATTGGCTTAAAGCCAGAAGGATGTTTATGTGAAAAGTGAGATTTATTCTCAAGCCTTTCTGCTTGGAACTGCAAAAATGAAAGGAGAAAAAACATCTTGGAGTTTGTTCTTTACTAAATGAAAGCAGAGCTTTTGTTGCAAACCGGATGACTCAGATTACTGCTGTCGTTCACAGCATGCTAGGAACACGGGGTAACAACGTGTGTTACTCGGGCTGGACAAAACTCACTTCAAAATCATTAATAAGTCATTAGTGAACAAACTGCACAGCTTAAGGGTCAGAGGTCATGAGTTATCGTTTTAGGTATAAATACTAATGTGATCAAATTTAAATGAGTAAATCAAATCATTTCAACCTTCTTTAAATGAATCTTTTCCCTCTGATATTTAATTCTGACCATGGCTTCATTCTGAATCTGAGTGCAGCAGGACGGTTACTCCTCCATGTAGGGGTGAAAGTAGACGAGGCATCATTCCAAAAAGCAAAGACCTTTTCCATGCACTTACCTCCTCCACGGCAGAAAGTCAGAGGCCAGAGTTAACTACCGGCCAGCGGTCCTGGAGCGAGAACAGAACAACAAACGCTACTTCATCCACATGTTCAAGGACCTTTTAGAAAGAAGGTTCCTGATGGCGTTTTCTAGAAAAGGAAGTATCTGCAAGATTTCTCAGTGCTGCTTCAAACTCAGATTTTATTTATTTATTATATTTTATTTATTTAAAGACCAAGTTCACTTGTTTTTTTCCACACATTTGCAGTGGTCTGGTAACTGTGCAAGCCATCCTGTATAAATGTATAGTCTGGCCATGACCCATTGAAAGAACTCAGCTGTGGGGCAGAATTTTACGGTTGTCTTTCAAACTGATTCTGCATGCAATTAAACAGCGCTAGGACCAATCAGAACAAAAAACAATGTGATGTATTCATCACTATGGAAAACAGTCATGTGGCAGTCAGCCATACACCGTTGTGAAGAAGCAAGTGAAGGACAAGTTCCTCTATCGCTCTTGACTCAAAGAAAAGCCAAAGTCGCTTCAAACGAGCGTTGTTCCTGAGCTGATGCCATCTTTGTAGTTTTTCTTCATCGCAGCTCTGGTGCTAAGCTCACCCAACAAACATACAGTGCTGTTTTTGGCAAGACATAAAACTGATCAGGCCAATGGTAGAACTGCTGAGGCTACAATGGAGCGTGGCTAGACCGACCTGCAGAGCTACTGCTATGGTGGGTCTAGATTTCTAGGCTAGTGGTCTCTAGTTTAAATCATCGACATATAAATCTCTGGACATAGCCCGCCCATTTGGAAATTCATATTCAGAATGATGCAAAATAGGAGGTTCCCACTGCCTCCATTTTGGCCGTGACACACGCCTCTTCACGCCCAGACAATCCATAAATGGGAAAAGAGGTGGAGCTGAGGGTGGGGTAGTGAGGGTTGGCAATAACAAAACCAATGTAGCAACTAGCTAAACTGAGCTAACAGACGAAGCTAAGATGGAGAACCGAGACAGCGAACCACGCAGCTGTCTGGCTTCCGAGCGAGGCAGCAGCGTTGGTCGTCTGTGGAGCTGTAATATGGACTGTAAAAATACAAGCAGAGCCTCAGACCGCTGCGATCGGAGCCGCGTGCACTGGCTACTTACACGATCTCACACTCCACTTCGCTCCGGGGGAGTTCAGCGGGACCTTAGCTGCATGCTAACTCGAAGCTAGTGGAGTTTTTTGGGCGCTTTAAGCGAGAGAAACGCGCCTCCAAAGTGTAACGAGATCAGCTCAAACAGCTCAATTGTTTCTGTAGTCTCCCTCAGAGAGTTCCACAGGTTACAACCACAGCCTCAGACGGTAGCCAAGCAGCCGCACATCCCATCTCCCTCGGGAGAAGGGAGAGTGCGGCTGCTTGTGTGTAGAGAAGCCGGGCGGCCACCTCACTGGACTGCGTGCCTCAGCAAGGATTAAGCAGCACATTCGCGGTTCTCTGATCGCAGGCCGCTGCTGGTAAAAGGAGAGACACGTTACCGAAACTCGGCAAACCTCCATTCTGCAGCGATGACCTCGTGGATCTTTGACAGTGGTGGACCAGTCAAGTCCCGAAGCCTCAGCTAGCCTCGGTTAGCTTACCTAGCTCGAGTTACGGTACCCAGCCAGCCCCACCAACACGTTATCTTTGACCAAGCAGTGTTATGTTGAACACACAGCATCTTTCCACATTCAACCAGCAAAATAAAGTACAGACATATAATTTTACTTACTGATAAAAATGAAACAGAGACTTCTTGGATGGTCTCTTGGTGCAAACAATTCCACAGCTTCTTTGTCCAAATAATTCCATGATTAACATCCAAACACGACCACGCAGAAAACACAACTAAAGTTCAGAGAGTCGAAATGGCCGAACATCTATTAACGTGAGGCTGAGGCCTTCCTTGGAGCTAGCTGCTTATGCTAGCTCTGAAGCTAGCTCTGACGCTCATGCTTCTTGTCGATCAAATCTAATTATTCATAATTTCAAACATTTAATGACACCTAAACGGAAGAGTTACAAAAAAATCCACCCCCTCAGAGTTGTCAGGACTAAAAACTAGACCTATTAAACACAAAATGGAAAATTGAACCAGACTGTAAAGATCTTTTTTTCAGCTGTGAAGTTGATATTTTTAACATGGGAGTCAATGAGGATTTGCTCACTTCTGGAGCCACCCCCAGTGGATGAGGGGAGAACTGCAATTTTTGCCACTTCCTTGTTTGTCTCATTTCTGAGCCAGAGGGGTTCCCCCTTGGTTTAAATGGATGCCCTGTGGGTCGATCTCTGTGGGAAAAACGCTCTGGTGCTCCTGTTTCAGGAACTAGAAGTGAGCCACAGCAGAAGGGAGCAGAACACGGCAGGGTTTACATGTTCGGACATCTCACCTCTGATTGGCTAACAGCAACACGACTCTACCACTGACTCTGTTTGCTCTGCAACGTTGATGTTTTATCTCCACAAATAACACAAGCCTGGAGGAGTTCTGCTGTGTGGTGGAGTTGCTAATGCTAACGGTTAGCTTCTACTAGCCCAGACGTTCTCTGCTGAACGCTAAACCACCTACAGCCTTCCCCGTTGTGAGTCAAGATCTGACTGGATTTTCTAATCCTAGTGTTTCCCCGTCTATTTTTCTATCGGTGGCTAAATTAGGAGATAGGTGTAGAAACTATTTGCATGAAAAACAGAGTGGCCGATCATTTTTAATATAATGAATTAATAACAAGTAGAAAACAGTTTCTCAGTAAACTTGGCCTTTAAAGCACAAAGACAAGAGACAATATCTCTAATCACTCCTTGCACAAATCTATCTAGACAATATTTCAAGAATAAAACTGACTTTAATTAACAATATTTTCAATAAAAAGTTAAAAACAATGAAAGTCTAAATTCCCCTGAAACCCAAATCTCAGATTAGACTTTAACATTTAGCAGCAGTAGCTCAGATGGTGGAGTGGGTTGTCCAGCAATCAGAAGGTTGTAGGATCAATCCTGGCAGAGAATGCTGCTGTTGTGTCCTTGGGCAAGACACTTAACCCACCTTACCTGCTGGTGGTGGTCGGAGGGACCGGTGTTACCAATGCTCAGCAGCCATTAGTCCATTTACTCCATTAGTCCGCCCCAGGGCAGCTGTAGCTACAATGTAGCTCATCCAGAGCTTAATTTGAGCCGGATCTTGCCGGAACAAGATCCGGGAACTCTCTTATTTTGAAGGGACGCGTTCCGGTAATTGTCTGCTAGGATCCGTTAACTCGCGCTGCTACCTCGTGATTACAGTGGGTAAACGAGGACGTTGTGTTGGGCAGGGACTTACGGGTGAGTGGTTCATTTATCAATCTCATACCTAAACTTTTCGCTTTTCAGCAAAATCGCCGTTTCTAAGCCAACTAAGCCGTTCTGGTTTCAGCAGTCAACAAGGGAAATAGGGGATTCATCTTGTTCACAAACGATCTTTGTTTTAGCGTGTCGTCATTTGACCAATCACAATCGCGGAAACAGACGCTTTGACAGCGCCGCAGCCGGACCGCACAGTGCCCTCACGAGCAGCGGCGTTGAGCTTAAAGTTTGCCAAATCAAACAAAATCACCACTAAATAACACGGTTTTCTGTCGAGGACTGTAGCAGATTTACCTCCTTTCAGCCTTTAGAGATTTTCCCCCGAGGCTCGTTGTGTTTTTTTTCAAGTCAAGTTCGGAGTTGACCATAACCACCGCCAGTATTTAACTCCGTTAAAACCAGTAGCTGTATAAATGAAAGGTTAAAACCTAATATTAACAACATAAATACTTTTTTCTGGTGAGAAATGGCCACCAGCATGCTGCAGCCTCACTCATGTAAAAGTCATCCTAATATATTGATCTGGGCAGCGGAAGATTTAAGGAAGCTGGAGTACAAACACGTGATGAGATCATTTCATAATGTTGTAACATTTCTGCAGCACTAAAGCAGAGTTGTAACATTTTGACCTTAGCAGTGGTTTATTAAAGTATTCAAGCAAACAGCTGAGATAAAGCTGCAGCTCCCTGCAGCTCCAGCTCTTCCTAAACGTTTAATCAGAACCAAGAGCAGCATGAACACAGCAATAACCTCCTAAGAACTCTGGAATATGTTCAGATGTTTTCATGTTTGGTGTTCTGTGAGACTAACTCTTAATTATATGATGATCCCTAATCATTTCCTGATTATTTTTGTCAGGCATATTTTCCTTTTGTTCTGTGCAGAGGGACTGTCTAAACCTCATGGTAGAAAATGGTTTACATTTTGCAAAAAAATCACATTGATGATTTTTTGTAAGTATTCCAACAAATTATTGTAGCAATAAAAGGTTTGTAAATGTCAGAGGTCCCTACGAACCCACTGATGCAACTCTGCAGCATGCGAGGACCTAGTGAGAAATTTGTGTAAACTTTGAGAATGTGGGCACAATTATAAGTTATTCGTCAAAAACTCCATTAAACATGAGCCCCCCCCCCGCGCGATCCGGCATCAGTTTTGTCCTTAGTGAACTCTGGTCTGACATCACTACTTTTGTTCCGGTAACGTTTGATTTACAAATTAAGCACTGAGCTCATCCCCACCAGCGTCTGAATGTGTGTGTGAATGATCGGATGACTGATTGTGTTGTGAAGCGCCTGTGAAGATCCCTGAACGCATCATCGCTGGAACCTGTTTATTAGTTTAACATGTTTCACATAAACTGACACGTTGTATTCTCTTTTACCCCGCTTCTTCAGAACACACACACACACGCACACACACACACACACACACACACACACACACACACACACACACACACACACACACACACACACACACACACACACACACACACACACACACTAGTCTACACTCTAATTGACACTTTGTTACTAAGATAATTGATTGAGCATTGAATCGTCACCCTGAGAATCAGAATCTAACTGAATCATGAGTTGTTGTGAGATTCTCATCCCTGAAACAAACACAGGCCATTCACCATGTAGAATAATCAGCGCATAACCTGACTTGTTAGAAACAGAAATGAACCACTGAGGTTTATTATCCAGCCCTAGAGGATACGGGCGTCCTGATTTTACCCCAGGAGACTAAAGCTGCGTTTCTCTTGTGTCTGACAGTGTGAGTGGTATTTAGTCATCTTTGTTGTCTTGTTTTTCTGCCATGTTGTCGTCATTGTTGGGTGTATAAGTGTGCTGTTTGTGTCAAGCCTCATTAAAGTTATTTTGGTTTTACTGTTTGGAGTCTGGCTTTGTGGACTGTGTCTAACTTCTACAGTCAAACACCAACCCGACAGTTGCTGCTCTATCAATCAGAACACTAAATAAACTGTTTGTGAATTTACTGATTCTTTACGTCTTTTTTTATTCATTTTGTCTCGGGTGTGTCTGAATGACATTAATACTGAATCGTCACTTAGAAAAGGTGTAAAAAAGTCAGATTCTGATGTCTTTGTGGCGGTAACTCTGAGGAATAAAACTGCCTGAACAGACAGTTTAATGCAGAAGAACTTATTTTTTTATGATTTACAGAAATGATCTTTGCTCTATTTGTGTTACGGCAACAGGACCAGTGATGGTTATTTACAGCTGAGTTTATCTCCCTGTTATAAATAAATGACATGCCTGTGGTGAGCTCTGAACGCTACCCAAACAACAGATCCTAAACGTTCACCAGCAGTCTATGTGAGTTATTAGCAGTAAATGGTTGTCAGACCTGACCCCTTTAAAGAAAACTTGTAAATAATCACAACAATCCCTTTAAGTTTCTTTGATTTTACTTTGAAGGCTATTGGTTTAGTCCAGGGGTCTCAAACTCAGTTTAGCTGGGGGCTGCTGGAGGCAGAGTGAGGCTGGGTCACATCAGGTTTTCCACAAGAAAAGCAATGTTAAAAAAACTTAAATCTTCTCAAATCTCTATTTTTATTAAACACAAAATAAGATGAAAAAATATACTAACAAAGTAAGAATTAATAAGAAAATTAATCAGTAATGAATAAATAAAATATTTAGATTTCTCAGTGACTATTTGGTTTATTCTGACTTCTATATATTCTGTATTCAGATTTAAATGTCTTCTTAATGGGAAGAAGCTCATCTAAACAATAGAAACATTGTTTTCTACCTCAGCAACACCCAATTCTAACAATAAGACGCTAAACGAAAAGAACATAAAAATACGCTAAATACAGATATCGAGAAAAACACGCAGTAGCGACAATATTAAATGATCCTATCAATTAAAGCAGACATTCAAATTAAAGCACAAACTCTCATCTTTCAAACGATACACATAAGTACTCTACGTGCAAAACTCACGGAGCTACGAGCAAACAAAGCAGCAAAAAACATAAATTCAGTCATAATTCATGTTAAAGTAAAAAAACTGTGACACTGAACTGATTTTTTGTTTGTCTCGTGGAGACTGCTTAGGAAACTCGGACGCCACGTTCCCGCAATTTACAGTTTGCACTGTATTACTTGGTGTGCTTCCTGACCGCATAGGTTAGATGCATAAACTCATAAGATTATTTTTTTAAGTGTTGAGAACGCAGCGCGCTGGGATGAATCTCAGCCTTCCAGGCAGGAGGAAAACACTCCAGGGCAACGCTTCTGTAACTTCCACTTAGAGAAATGTTTGTTTTCATCAAGTCTGGCCGATGTCCCGCCCCCAAGAGCCATGTACCTCACTGTGATTGGTCTGTTCATTTAGCTTTGCACACAAAACTGTAAAGTGCCCTACATATAAAGCTGGCGGGCCGCACTAACATAAAATTTTCATATTAAGGCGGGGGCTACAAATTATCGTCTTGAGACAGTCACATAAACAACAAAGACAACCACATCTTTATTCACTGCTGACATAAATATGATAATGAGATCAGGTTTTTTGTAATTGAATCCAAATCCTAACTGAACAATCAGAAAACCCCGCTGTTGCTCCTGAATTGTTGCTTTGTCTCTCTCGTAACAATAATGACTCACATTCATCCCACTGTTCTATTTTTCTGTGATTAGAGTCGTCATCATATTTCCATTAAGACTGATGAGTGTGGGTTAGGGTTCTCCTGACTCAGAAGGCTTTCCTACCTTCTTCCTGCTCGCCTATCTGACCTGGCATCGTGTCTCCAACAGATTACGTTCTCTGGAAATTCATTTTTTCTGCTCTCATGTTGTCTGAGGCTAGTCTAATTACAGAGAATTACTTGGCTGATGGTCTGTGAAACACACTGCAGCAATCATCAGTTTACCATAAACAGCCTGTTATCTGCCTGCAAGCGGATGGAAACATAATTAATATGCAAAGAAAGCAGGTCACAGATAAAAGTTTCCACTGGTCAAACTGTGTTCTGCACATTTTTGTCGCAAATTATTCATATTTTAGAATTTTTGCTTGTTAAAGAGCATTTAGACATTTTATTTAGAAGATGAATAAGTGCAGGTTTTTAATATCCACGTGGTAAATGCCTGGATTTTACTACCTCTAATATTTTAGAGATCAATTATTTAATAACCACATTAAAAGTGCATTTGTTTCAGTAATGGGCGAACATCTGTTTTGGAAAAACTAATTAACTGTCGATGCTGAAGGACAAAAATGAGAATGAATGAGTCAGCAGCAGATACTGAAAATCCTCTCTTCTCTCTTCTAAAGGAAAGAAAGTGAAATATTCTACATCTCATCACATCGTGCTACTAAGAGTCAGATCTTTGGTTGGCTGATGGGAAATGGCTGATTCACTAATAAAACATTTAAGTGGCAGGAGGCAAGTTCTTTCTGCAGAACATGACCCTAAAACAAGGTCAGCAAAGGTACATGTCACTGGTCAAAAGCTGCATGGAGCAACTTAACCCAATCGTTTACTGCCAGTATGTTGTCCAAAGTTTATTATTCTGATTAGGTAGTCTGACTGATTTTTCTTGGTTGGAAGCTGGAAGGTCTCATTTCTATATTTAATAGCATTCACATTCAATACTGCAGGACCTGAACCAAATGTAAACAATTGAGAAATGGTGCTCATGTCAGCTGTAGCCTCATGATACAACAAGTGGAGGCAAAGGTGAAGTTAAAAACCCTGATATATACGGTCAAACAAGCAAAAACTAAAACTTTGTACTCATCAAGGGAAGAAATAAAAGTGACATTAAATTAAAGGAACACTTCTTAATATTTTTAAATAATTTCCTTGAGCCAGTTTGTGCTAAAATGACTATTTACAGGGTTAATGAAAGGCCACCCAGCCCCTGTCGCCCCCTGTGGACAGAATATTCCACTTGCAGCTTCACAGTTCCCGGTCTGTTGAGCTTGACATAACTGGTGCTGCAGTCTGCTTCCAGCATGTCTCCTGCATGTTTTAGATCATGAACACAGCTGATTTGTTTGATTTAGTGATGAACCGCTCCTGTAGACACTAATGAAGGCTGAGGAGACATTTCAGCAGTTAGATTAAGGTGTTAAAAAGACCAACGCACAGCGAGGAGAGATAAGTTTTGCTTTCGCTTTCACCGACGAACACTAGGGGGTGCTAAAAACAAGCCAAAACTGACTAGTGTTTAGCATCCATAACCTTTGATTACAGAGCTTTTTTTGTTTGTGAAATTAGTAGAGTTCACTCTCTTTCTCTCTCTCTCTCTCTCTCTCTCTCTCTCTCTCTCTCTCTCTCTCTCTCTCTCTCACACACACACACACACACACACACACACACACTGTAAATGCTTGAAATCATGAATAATTAGATTTGATTGACAGGTAGCATGAGTCGTCAGAGCTAACGTTAGCGGCTAGCTCCGGGGAAGGCCTCAGCCTCGGCCTCACCAGGGGCGGATTTAGGATTGAAAAAGATTCGGGGCTTAGCTCAGATGAGTGACGTTCACATTTTTGACCACTTTAACGCAGACAAAAAGCACTAGATTACATTTATGAACTGATATAATGAATATTTTGTTAACTTCTTTCCAGTACAATCAAAACAAATCCCCTCTTGGATTTTACATTAAGATTTGAGCCATGTTTATATAGTAATCCTCAAATGTATTCATATTCTATGAAAAGGCATGATTCACAATAGTCACAGAAATAATTAGAAACTCAAAATATAACAAATTAAAAATAGCTAAATTATAATTAAGCAAAATAATAAGAATTGGAAAGCTTTATTATCATTGTACAACAACAGAATATGCTGCTGGCACGACAATGCAAAAATGCGGGTCCTAATGTTTACATGAGTAAGAAAATGGAATAATTCATAGGATAAACTTGCATTCAGAGTGGTGATCACTTGGGGGAAAGAAACTGATCTTGAGTCTTGAAATAAAACATTGCTTTTGAATTGTGTTTGAGAAGAATAATTTAAAAAACAAACAAAACTGTCCCAGAAGATTTAGAACACTTTACTAATGAGCAGTGGGTCAAAACACCTGTCAACAGGTGCAGAAGTCTGATTTGGTCACAGAAATAATTTGGCTGCTGTGGTCGCCTCAAAGTGTTGTTCAACAAAATATTAGTTTATGGATTCCATCATGCTTGTCTTTTAAATATTACTGTTGAACCACAATTTAAGCAATTTCATGATTTTCATTAAGTAACTGAGATGCACAAACCTGAATCATCACAGTTTTCATTCCTTTGTGGTTCTTTTAGTCCCAAAATAAAACTTACAAACACCACCCTGTGTTTTAGCTGCAGCATGATTGCCTGCTGCTTAGCGATTCTTCTTCAAGGGAGACTCCAGCAGGCTGTATGCAGACGAGGCAAGTGCGCCCTCTTTGGTACTGCATGTGACTTTTTTTACCCGTGAAATTTCGGTTTGGGGCTTTTCAGAAAACATCCGGGGCTTGAGCCCAAGTAGCCGGGCCTAACCCCGCCCCTGGGCCTCACATTAAAAGTGTTCTGCCATTTTGATTTTCTGAACTTTGGTGTCTTCTGTGTGTTTGTGTTCAAATATTAATCATGGATTTATTGGACAAAGATGGCTGGCTGTGGTGTTGATTGCACTAACAGTTCATCCCACAAGTCTTTGCTCCATTTTTATCAGTAAGTAAAATTATATTTCTTTACTATAATTTGCTGGTTGAAGAGGGTAAATTTCTGTGCATTTAACATTACGCTTCTTGGTCAAAAATGGGTTAAAATATGATGTGTTGGTAGGGCTGGGTACCGAAACTCGAGCTAACTGAGCTAACCAATGCAAACAAAGGCTTGCGGGCGCTTCTAGACAGAAAAATGCGGTTGAGCGACTCTAACGCAACTCAACGAGCTGCTGTATTTTTGTGGACTCGCTCAGAGAGCTCCACAAACATCCAGCACTGCCTCACATCGCAGTGACACTGGTGGCTAGGGCACACAGCTGTTCCCCCGCCTCTGGTCAAAACTCCGCCAATCTGCCGCTCCCATCTCCCGAGGGCAGCTGCACGACACGGCCATTGCTGCGGTGCAAGGCTGTAGACATGCTGGCCGCCTGTGGAGCTCTCTGAGAGAGACCACAGAAACACTGCAGCTCAGTGAGTTGATGCATGCTTCATGTTAGAGTTGCTACACCGCGTTTGCTGGCTAAAAGGGCCTGCAAACCTCTGTTAGCTTTGGTTAGCTCAGTTAGCTTGTAGCTACACTGGATCTGAGTTTGATGGCTGACCACATCCTCACAGCCCCGCTCTCAGCTCCACCTCTTTGCCCATGTTTTGTATTGTCCGGGTGTGACGAGTGACACAGCCAAGATGGCGTTGGTGGGACCTGCACATCAGGCTTCAATTAAGCTCGTCTGATAGGTATGGGTGACATCATGGATGGTTGGTCCAGTGTTTTCACAGTCATTCGTAAACACCATCCACAGCAAGCTTTCATTGAGCTAGAACTGCGACGCAAGCTGAGTGTGACTGATTAATGGCCATAAAAAGTGCCAGTGCACATGGTACGCTTCAAGTCCAGATAAATGGGAGTCCATATAAATAATGTAATATAAATTGAAACGGGATCATTTTTGGGCTCCCCCTTGGTGTGTTAGTTGAGGGATTTTGGGGGAGCCAGGCTCCCCTTTGCTCTCGCGTAATTCAACCCTTGAATATAAGTGCAAATAATATGAGGAAGCCTGATAATGCTGCTCTCACATGGCGGTGCAGAGTCCTTGAAGAGGGTTGTTTGGTTTGTTCAGCAGTTTTCAGAAAAATGTATCGTTTTAAAAGTTTGCATGGTTTTATTACAGGTGAGGAAATTCCAAGAGATTGCTGAAAGGCTGTCAGGTTATGTATTTAAAAAAACTTTATGCATAAACCCAAACAGTCATGCAGGATTATGATTTCTAATAAATATTTCTGTAGTCGTTTGCATTTTCACCCTCAACTCCACTGCACAAAACATCTGGAAGGCTCTGAATGTGATTTATTCAAACCAAACCGTGGTCCTTTTTTAGTTGTTTTATTTATTTTTACGTATTTCCTGTCATGCTTAGAATTCCTTTTGTTTGTTTACAATATATTCCCTTTTCAGAAAATTTCAGAAAGTTTCTGTTTGATTGGCAGATGGTTTCCCTGTCAATGATCAAAGACAAATGATCAGGTTCACTTCTCAGAGTCTAGTCTATGAATATCAAACCCTCTTGCTCAGGAGGTCACAGCTCCGATGGTCTGGTGCAAGTGTGTGGAGGCGGCCCCGAACTCCTTCCAGGCAGCAGGTCCCAGATTGTTTCCATATTTGGAAAACTTACTAATTCTCATTCCCAGCAGGGAGCGAGAGGAGACAGACATGTTTTCACTGAAAGGCAGCCTGTTGGGTTTTGGCTTCAGTGTCAATCACACCAAGGCTCTAATAGGCCACAAGCTTCACTCTGTTCCCTTTTCAAACTTTCCAGTCACAACACATTTGGAGAAATTCACAGCAAAGGCTTTTTCTTTGTTATGAGGGTGGGGTGCTGATTGGAAATAATGAGGTAAAAAAAAGGGGTGTTTTGTCACGCTCCTAGACCAGAATAGGTCCTGCCCATCTACTTCTGGTCCATGGGTCCTGCTAAAAAATAAGAATGGGAGTCTATGGGCCGATAAAAGTTATTTTCTGATCCTGTGTGATGTATGCCATGGCTTTTACACTTGATGTCTGAATTTTAAAGACACATTTTGATGCCAAAACAGCGCTTATTTTCGACAGGCGGCAAAAGTTACTTTAGGTTTGTGTAAAAAGACGAGGACTACAACTGCTTGTCTCACCAAATTTACGTCATAAAACCAGACAAGGAGAAGGAGAAGAAGCAAATGGCTGTGAGTTTGCATCTTTTTTCCAGGATGACAGAAGGAGCATTAAAGGTGTCAGCACCTATAACACCGTGGATATCTACATCCTATTAGAGTCTTTTAGACCATTAAACTAAATTGTATTGGAAAAATAAATTAAAAATGTGATTTTTTAATCCTTTATTGTGAAGGGCATATTTTCTCGCAAGATCACACGCAATATTTCGGCTGTCTTGGATGCGCGCGGGACTGAGGAGTGCGTTCATTGGTGGAAGGAAGCAGGAAGCAGCTTCAGCATCTTGCTCCAAAACAACAGAAGCCTCGCCTCGTGCGTAATGGCGTCCTCGTTTGTTGTTGAGTTGGGAGAGAAGCAAGCTCATCCAGGCATCGGCTCTTATGCTGTTGTGAAGCTGGAATACACAAACCGATCGGAGTTTTGTCTCCCGTAACACGGATTATAACATGAGTCGTCAACGGTAAGACATAATTTATGCGTTTCACGTTATGAAATGAGCTTTGTTGTGCTTGTTGTGGTTCATATTTGTTTATATTAGGCCGTTGTGCCGACACATACGGCCAGAACTCAGGTTCTCGTGTTGGAGTGCGCGTGCTCGTGGGGTGCATGTGAGCTGGTTTAAGAAGGCAAGATTAAACAAACGCGTCAATGTTAAATATCGGCTTCTCAGCCAGTGAAATATCATTTGGAAGCCATTATAGACATTTTTTAAGTGGAAAAGTGAAGATTTCAGGTGCTGACCCCTTTAAACATGGAGAAAACCACTATAGATGTGGGGCCTCATTTATCAACCGTACTTACGTACAGATCTGTGAGTATTTCGTGCGTGGGAACGATTTTACGCATTGTGTGGTATTTACCAATTTGTACTTGTGCGTGAAAACGTTCCTAAAAATAAGAACAGCTGTGACCATGCGTAGGAACAGCATCTAGTGGCAGAACGAGGGAACAGCAATTCTGAAGGTCTCAGTGATCCACGCGTGTTCCTCATCCACTAATTATTCCACCCAATAAATAATTATTACGGTGGAAAAACAGGTGAGTCACATTATTGGTGCTAAAACACCCGTGACCCACGGGAATCTGACTGTAGAACGGCTGATTTCGTGTTATTTTGTAATCACAATGTTTACTCTTCCCATTGTTATGATGTTTTAAATCATTTTGAATTTATTTATTTATTGTGTTTTAATTTAATTTAATTATTTTGTCCTTGTGAAGCACATCGTGAGTTTGCTTGAGATGCGCTATAAAAGATCGTTTCTTATTCTTCTTATTATTATTGGAGGATTTATCAGAGCAGAGTGCACTCCAGAGGGAACAGCTCTTCCGTGAGCGCAGCACTGATCTGGTTCCAGTCCAGATTCTATTTTACACATAAATCAACCTCCAGAACCTCCTCTGCTCCCCGATCATACACGCGTTGTCAAGTGTCCAGTGCTTCGATCTCGCTGTCAATAAAGTTTTTTTTCCAGGAAGAACCCAGGGAATCTCCTCCCGATCTGAGGTTGTAGTGTGACCAAATATGGTTAATGAAGGGCGTTTCTGTATGTAAATGACGGTAAACGGACACAAGCACCTGGGTACGCACAGGTGGGATTTATTATCAGACGATTGAGGAGGAACATGCGTACGAGAGGCCACCGCATGTTTCATAAATCAGGACATTGACTGTTCGTACACACATTCTAAATTTCATCCGTAGGAGGGAATATAGGAACGTTTCTACCAACGTTTGATAAATGAGGCCCCTGGTCATGTCATTGAAGTGGAACATATGTGTGATTCAAGGCAAAGCAGACCAGAAAATAAAATCTCTCTATAAAGATGCAATCCCAATCCAACGTGTCCTGGGTCAGCTCTGGGGTCACTTATTGACATACCCAAAGCTGCTTCTGCTGGAGGCATTGTGACCAAATGCCAGAACCACCTCGGCTGGCTCCTTTAGATGTGGAGGAGCAGCAGCTCCACTCCCAGATGTCTGTTGTCATCTCCCTATTCCTAAGTCAGAGCCCGACCACTCTGCAGCGAGAACCAGAAGGTAGATCAACACACCTTGTGCTGTTCTGGACCCACAAGCTACAGGATGAGTGAAGTGGACGGGAGCCTTGGGCTTCTGATCCCAGGCAACAGACAACTGGAATGTTTAAAACCTTCACATTCATATTAAATTTGTATGCAACTTGGCATATTTAGATTTAATTCTAAAAAAAAAACATCATTACTATCTGAAGCTAAATGTGGATAAATGTGTGTGTGTGTGTGTGTGTGTGTGTGTGCGTGTGTGTGTGTGTGTGTGTGTGTGTGTGTGTGTGTGCGTGTGTGTGTGTGTGTGAATGACTGGTTGTGTTGGGGTTGTAGAACCCTAGAAGGCGCTACATCCAGTAAAGATATTTTTACTATTTATTTGACCATTTCCAGAGTTTATTGTAGGGTTATTGTAACTTCCGTCTCTTCTATATAATCCCTGCTAAATCCTGAAGCTTTTATTCCCGACCATCTTAAAGTCCTGTCTCACTGCAGCCATCAGGAAATCTGTAAATGGGAGTGAGTCACGTCTCACCTTCAAAGAGATGGAGACAATCTGGAGAGCGGCGGTGCTATCTGCACACTCACAGTCTGATGTCAAGTGGAGCATGTTACAGAGATGTAGTTCAGTCAGAAACATTATTACTTTGTGCAGCGATGTAAGATTACAGGCAGAGGTGGGCATTTTCCACTTTTCCACAATTTGGCTGTGTTTTTGGCCACAAAAGGTTTCATCTGTGTCAGCGGGTCATAATTCTCTGAACAGGGTCGATGGGCTGCCCTCAGCTGTTAAAGAACCTTATGGGTTTCCTCTGACTGTAGGACACTGACCTGACTTCCCCTTTGAGCCAAAAAGGGTATTGCAGCTGCCTCTGAGACTATTCCTGTGGTTAGCTTTAAAAGAGAAGTTAGTGACCTTAGTCACTGTTTATTTCTGCTGTGAACCTGGCATTTTTAACATGGGAGTCAATGAGGATTTGCTCACTTCTGGTGCCAGCCCCTAGTGGATGAGGGTTCCACCATGTTGTGGAGTTGCTAATGCTAATGGTTAGCTTCCACTAGAAAGACCTAGCAAAATTTTGGACGTTTAATCAACGTTGAAAGGACGTCAGTCCGACACGTTGAAATGGTTTCATGGTTGAAAAATACAGTACACGTCTTTTCTGGTGAATTACACGTGTTTTCTGGCCATGAATTACGACTTTCGCGCATCTTATTTGGACGTTTAATGACGTCAGTGAACGTCTTAGCTACACTGTAAAATAAAATGTAGTTTTTACATTTATTAATAATAATAATAATAATAATAATAATAATAATTATCATAAATGGAATACTTCGTCTTACCAATTGTCATCTGCGGCGGACATTTTGTTGTTTTTCATTTTGGTACGACGTAGACAGCAGCGGGAATCTTACCTGAGAACTTACAGTGGATGTTAATCTGTGTCCCAGCCTGGATTCGAACCCTGGTCCTCTGCGTAGAAGTTGGAGGACTTACTAGTTGAGCTACATCTGGCATTTCAACGCTGATAAATAGTGGATGTTCAAACTGATTCACAACATGTTGTACTACACGTAATTAATTGTCAAAATAACAATTATACATGTAACTGTAGACATATACAAATGTATCTGAATGGACTTTTATGTTCTGTTACATATTTTTTTTACAAATTTGGACCGTCCTACCGCGACCATTTTTGGCCGTGGACACCACATCGGCGTCGGACCTATGTTTGTAGGGGACATGCTCGGCCCTCTCTTGGCTGCAAACTTTATACAACTTTCTCCAGTTGCAAGCCAAGTTCATGAAAGCAAATTTTACAGTGAGACATGAGCTGTGTGCCTTTTTCTGACCCAACTGTTTAGCCTATTTTCTTTTGCTGCTAATGCAGACAATGGGGGTAGAAGACTCATGTTCAGTTTGAATGTGCAACTCAGCGTAGCCAATCATACATCTAAAATAACAAATATTACACGTTTGTCATTGAACCAGACCTTTAATTAGCCACTGGCAATTGTTCTAACATTCATTTGATTGTCTTACTTTTTACAATTTATATATACAAATGTAATCATTCACACATTAAAGCAGCAATCCGGAGTTTTCCCCTTTCAGGAATTATGTATGATTTTTCAGAATTCTGTAAAAGTGATTGTCTTATCATGTAGTGTGATATGATGTAAGAAATACGTCTTTTATGTTTCTTTCACTAAGCCCGCCCCCTGCCCCGTAAAATCCGTGCAATAGGAAACTGAGCTGCCAACCAGAATTTACCAATAGCGTTAGACTACCACTTAAGTGCTTCAAATTTAAGGAAGCACCTCAGCTGATGCAGCGTTGATGAACTTTTCACGGACAAGTAAGTCTTTAAATATAATATATGAAAACACAACATGACATGAGAATAATACTTGTAAAACAACGTGTTTTAGCTCTGTTTGTCGGCTACAGAAGCACATTCATAAACAAGAAACGTGCAGTCGCCACCTTAAATTACCGAATCGACCGACTATTGTGGGATACGCTTGTCATCCACTAGATGGTGCCATCAGATAAAAGAAATACTCCGGAGAGCTACTTTAATCCAGCCTTGACACTGGGAAACTGGGCTGTATCTGCATTAATAACCTTCGGCACGTTTTTGGAACATTATCTAGACTCAAATTACAGTTCTATTATGAATGTCAAACCCTTCAGTCCAACGAACTTTGTAGATCATGAATTTTGAGGGAGCTTTTATGTTTGAACATTATTTTAATAGCCGTCATGTAGTAATGAACTTAGAATCACAGATATGTGGAAATGGGTTTTGTATTATTCTAAATCCTCAGCAAGAGGGATCCCAGCTCCCCCTTAAATGATCTAGTGGACTTTTTCAAATCAGCCCTGAACTTAAATGTAATGTAGGGAGTACATTTGCTCTAGTTGGTTTTAAATAGAATTGGACAGTTACAGCTCCTTGGTGGTGCTTCTATTGAGTTTATCAGTTTAATGTCCATCCTAGAGAGAAACCCCAGAGCGGTTCATCTCATTATGTTATAGATTCCATCATCATTTCTTTCACTTCTCAGCATTGCCAGCTCACAATACAGCACTAAAACTTATTAGATATTCTGAATAGCTTGTGCTCTAGTTAACACAACTCACTTGGGTCTCATTAAAGGGTTTTTAATGAATAAAGAAATGACTTAATGTGCTCCAGTGGTGACCTATGATGATTTAGAACATCATTAAGATCAGCCACCATCAAAGTGTGGGCTGATGCTGGCGAATTAGCAAGAATGTGTACAAAGCTTTGAAAAGCTAAAAAAAAACACATCAAGGTAAATGGGACTTGTTTACAATTTTCTTTTTGTAATTAAATCACATAATAACCAAACACCCTATTTCTGTATTATGCTCCTTTTTTGCACTAAAACGTGAGCGAAGATTCAGGTTCTTATCAAAGTATACAATCTAAGTCTCTTTATCTAGTTGACCTTTTGGGATGTATTGTTTAAAATGTTTTTTTAGGTACACAGTCATTTAACTCAGATAAGAAAGACCACTGAGATGTTTCAGATAATTTGGAAATGTAATAGTTTTTCAGCAACCACAAACGTGAAATGAGTCTGAATAGAAACTAAAGCAAGTGAACTAGACATGTGGAGATAGAGCCGGGTAGTAGGTCTAGCACCATTTAAAGCTGCTATAGCAAATTTGAAAAAACATAAGCATTATTTTCATGCCTCTTAACAACATTCTAACAGTATGGCTATAAATATATATATTGTAGAGATAAAAAATCAAAAAAATTAATAAAGTGGTTCTCTCGCATTTGTCTAAAAACCTCCACCAATGACCAGGCCCGTCGCTACAGGGCAGGCAAACGAGGCAACTGCCTGGGGCCCCGAGCTGGTTAGGGGCCCCAGACAATTACTATTTATGAAATAAACGCAGCAACAAACTGTGTAGGTTTGGCGCGCTGGCCCTTTAACGCCCCTCCCACCAAACCCCTGACTCGCGGGCCTCCAGCGAGCTTGCACAGAGCGCCTAGCCCTGTCCTCGATAGACAGCAGGCACGCGTGTGTGTCCTGCTGGCATCATTTGAAAACAGAAACAGCGTCACAATCCGCATGAAGCAGAGTTACCCATCTGGAAGCCACAAAAGAAAAAAGCGTAAGGAGGAGAAAGAAAAGAAAGAAACAAGGCAGTGGTAAGTGATTATTTACGTTGGATAAATTTTGGCCTACATGTAGTGATGTGCCATTGAAGCCTCATGAAGCGCTTTGAAGCATTCTCTAATGGGCCAATACATGACTCGAGGCCTCGAACACATTAGCTGTGGCGCCACCTAGTGGAACCAGGTAATATTAGAATGCATTAAAATGCTTCACACATTGTGTCTGAGGATGTCACTGCAGGCAAAAGTGCATCTAATCTGATTTTTTTCCTCACGTGCGACCCATATCTGTTTTTTATGACAGTCTGAACAGCACAGATCTGATTTTTTTTCCAATAATACAAATAATTAATACCAGAACATTTTCAGTGAATAATAATTCAGGAAGACAACAGGAAAAAGGAGTAAAAATAGTTTATGGTTTTTAAAAGAGTTTCAAGCTCAAAACGGGAGACTTGACAGATGTGATCCTGAAATTGTGGGGGGCCCCTCACATTCCATCTTGCCTGGGGCCCCCAAATGCCTTGAAACGGCCCTGCCAATAACACATTTTGGACCAAAAGCAACTATTGGACCATCCGGTTGTCGTTCTCGCCGAACGGCCTCACTTCCCTGGGTCGTCCACTCATTCCACACTCACGTATTCAGCAGCAGAACACCACTGGTGTGAGAGGTTCTCCGTTCAATAACATCAGAGAAGGAGAAACAGCCGGCTGCTACCACTTCAACTTTAGGACAAACTACCAGAGTCCCACAAAGAAAAACACCATTTGAAGTCACGGACAACAAAAGATGTTTGGACCTAGAAAACAGTGACTGGTGTTTAGCGCTATCTCGTTTCCTCTGGCAATGTGGGTTTTTGGTTCCGTGGCCGTGTTTGTGTTCATAACCTAGCTTGTTTGCAGATTCGCTGCTTTGGTCAACATGGCGCCATATGAGTCAGTCAGCCTCTCCAAGGGTGAGCTGCTCTAAAAGACAGACCAGTAAATGAACCACTTCCTGTGGGTGGATGCAATCATAACCACCACTGCAGTCACAGTTCCACGATAGTGCATTCACAATTGTGTGTTTGTATTTATATTGTATTTGTATTTCAGACAATCTTTAACAGACACATTTGTCCCTCGTTCTCCTCCACCTCTTCATACAGGTGCCACCTCCAAACTCACATTTCCCACAATTTCCTTCTACAAATAAAGTCTGCTGTGCATCTTTGTGATGTCTGCTGTAAAAACTTTCATGTTGTCTGACTTCTTCTGCAAGACATTCTGCAAACTGCTCCATGTCTGCTGCTAAATATCTTCGGCATATAGAGATGTTGACAAATTTAAAGAAAGTGGTGTGCTGACCAATCACAGGCTTGATCTCTCCCTAGCTTTCAGCAGTTAATAAACTGGGCATGTCTCCATCACCTTCTGCGGGCCTGCCTCAGAGCCTTTGCCAGAGAAGTTTAAACTAGGCTTTACAAGCTTTCTAACTGACCTGTATTGACCTTTATTTATGAAACTATAGTTAGTTTTGTCACAGTTTAATTTAGATAAAAATGATAAATGTTTTATTCAGACTTTGCTTTATTACAAATAGACGAGTGATGGGTTTACACACCTCTCATACCAGACCAGACCAGTATATCAACAGCTCTTCAGTAAGTGGCTAATCAAGAATTGCTTACCCAATCCAGCCTTAAAGGGCGAAGCCTATATGAAATAGAACATTAACTGAACTACGAAGATCATTATGTTTCAAAATTGACGAACTTGTAGATCTGGACACAGATATACAAATGTGCATCTGGGTATTGCACATGTCCTGAATATAGCACTGAACAGGATGATGCGAGTAACAGTTAAACTGGGAATGAACGACCAACGGTAGCGTTCTGTTTTATATCTGGACGTCTCAGTCTGACACTAAAGCCACCTCCACACTAGCATCGGCTCCCCTCCACGCCGTGCCGCCCGCCCCAGCCTAGCCGCGCTCGTTCCACACTGCCTTAGGAATGTGGACATGAGTGAGCACATCGGCGGTCTCCAAAATTGGCATGAAAATATCAGTGATGTCATAAGCGCATCTCCGAGCATGTGGGCGGGGCAAAAGAGCACATAGAAGTCTGCGGTATCTTCCTTATTAAACAAATGTGGCCTAAGCAGTCTTGCTTTCGGAGACTCTCTGACTCTGATAGTGCATCCTGCTTTGCTGTGTCTGGCAGCCTGGCAGCACTGTGTGTGTGTGTGTGTGTGTGTGTGTGTGTGTGTGTGTGTGTGTGTGTGTGTGTGTGTGTGTGTGTGCACGTGCATGCATGTGTGTGTGTGCACGTGTGTGCGTGCACACATGCGTGTGTGTCTGTGTGCACATGCGTGCTAGTGTGTGTGCGTGTGTGTCCACGTGCGTGCGTGTGTGCATATGCGTGCGTGCGTATGTATGTGTGCACATGCGTGTGTGCATGTGTGTGTGT